>JAODAI010158082.1:0-10923 GCA_027575025.1 Scotoplanes globosa | reverse complement strand
TGGGCTGTTTTCTCTTAGGCAGCTGGTGGAAAAGAAATTAGAGGTGAAAAGGAGTATGGCATTGTTTTTTGTAGATTCCGAGAAGGCCTATGATACGGTTCCCAGGGAATTAGTTATGTCTACATTAAGGTGGATGGGTGTACCTGAACCTGGTTATGATGGTGGAGGGCCTTTGTGGCGGTACAAGGGGTAGGTTCTGGTTGGTTCGGGGATGTCAGAAAAGTTTGGAGAGAGATAAATAGTTTCTTAACGGCACATCAACAGCTAAGGTTATATAAATGCCAGATAGGTTTAATTCATATCCCATTCAGGAAATTTAAACAATACAGACATATATACGATACAAACGAGACAAACATAAAAAAATGACCACCCGGGATAACTCCATACTCTTTGCGAAAAGATGACTAGACTTACGAGGCAGGAGATCCTGCCCCGGGTCCGCCATTTTACGTCCTCATCCCAGGGATTTACGAGACAGAATAGATTGAGCCCCTTGACTGCAGTTTTACGTCCTCATCCGATGGACGCCCCTCATCAGGTTTAGCCTGTGAACCGACATAGCTACCGGGGTGTGGCCGCTGTCATATAGGCAGCTACTGTGAGCCACTGGTAAGAGTTGGGTGATTGTGGAGGGACAGCTGCCAGTCCATCCCGACAAATATGCGGTTAACTGCTACAGAAAGGTACTACCCCTCACGCACACTCCCAAGAGATTGGGGTTAATGTCGGTCTTAGACAGGGTAGTGCCCTCAGTCCACTTCTTTTCATTATGGTAATGCAGTGATTAGCAGGAAAGTCAGTACAAAGAATGTACTGAAAAAGCTTTTATATGCTGACGACCTAGAAATAGTTATGGATAGTAAGCAGGAGTTGCAGGAGGTATTGGTAGAATGGAAGGGTTTATTTGACAGGCATGGGTTGCGTATGACATGGGTTTGTAACGACAGGAGTTGTGTATAACCCTTGCGGACAAAGGTAGTAAGCAGAGATATAGCTTTGTGTATATGAGGGGAATGATTTCTAGAGATGGGCGATCTTACGGTGCGTAAAAGGATCCAGTCGAGAGCTCTGGCCTGGATAAATGTGGAGGGGGCTATGTCAGATAGACATATGTATACCAAATTAAAAGGGAAGGTATTGGGTAGGCCTACATGTGTTATCCCTGCATGTATTTACGGGCTTGAGACAGTGGCCCTGTCCGGGGCTCAACAACAGCGACTTCAAATATGCGAAAATAATTGTATGAGAAAGATTGCGGGGGTTAAGCGGGTGGATATGAGAAGGTTAGGGATATACATACGGGAGGAGATTGGAATGAATAGGAGTCATGCAGAGAGGGTGATAAGGGGCGCATGAGGTGGGCTGGACATGTTGTACGTATGGATGAAGGACGTCTCCCGAAAATGGCGATGTCGCATGTGGAGGTTGGTAGAAGAGGTAGGGGGAGATCTTGTCTGAGATGGAAGGACTGTGTGAGGGATTTTAGGAGGGCTGGAGGTGATGGTGATTGGAGGGTCATGGCTACAGATAGAAGGAGGTGGAGGGCTTTGACCAACGATGTGGCGGTCAGTTCGTATTTTCTTCCTTACCCCTTTTTAGGGATTCACGAGGTAGAGAGAGAGAAATACTACGAGAATTCTGCTGCGAAGACATAAAAAATGAGGGATGATATTTAAAACAAGAAAGAGAAACACATGCAGTCATGATATATGCCATTTTCACTGTTGTTAGCTACAGTAGCAATCATGTAGTCTTTCCAGGAATAACACAAATCTGGTATTTTAAAGTGACAATCAAGAGTCTTTACCGGGTATCCCCCCCCCCCTCATAATGGACTTGGCTGGTTTTTCAATATAGAGGTCAAAGTGAAGTTGAAGATCACTAGTTAATAAGTTTGTTTTAATTAGTAATATATATATTGGTATATCTTTGCCTGGTTTAGTGATAGTATGAGTATTACCATGTAGCACCACAACACCTATTACATGTAAACAGATAATTAATATACAGTTTATAGTTCCATGGTGGAATGTAGATGTAAAAACAGGGCAACTAGAATATCTGCATTGGTCAACCAAAATCTACAGTTCATGGTTGCCCCGTGGCTGACCATTTACAGCGTTTTAAATTCTTATGATTACTGTGATTAGGGTGGCAAAAGATTACTAAAATTATGATATTACAGAAAATAGTATAATTAGTCAATTTAAAGTATGATAAGAATTGTATGATAAAAATGCTGTTCGTTTTTTGTAAACTACACTGAGCAATTGGGCATATTGGGCATATTTAAGATTTATTAAGATTACAGGATTTATATATATAGGAGCGGCAATGTTTTTGTAGCTCAAACGATAGATGGGACTATGTAGATTCTATATACCGCCATCACCTTTATCTAAAATATTTTCTAAGACCAGGAGCCCCCGATAGTACACCCCGTGCCCCGCCGTCGAGGCGGGAGCTACCGCCTTCCGCTTATCAGTGTACTTTTGTTCGGGGGGAGTTCCCGCCTCCCGCATGATAAGAGTTAAGAACCCCATCAACCAATCTATCTCTCTCTTGTATTCATTGCAGGCGCATGTTCACCACTACTCGGCGGTCGAAGGCATGGACTCATCGCTTTTCGATCAGAGCTTGGAGTCGCTGAACAGCCTTATTGAAGAATACGAGCAGCTGGAATCTAAGCAGCCAGAGGTTACACCACGGCTGACTGTTGCCAGGTGACACAATGTCTCTTTGTTGCCAGGTGACTCAAGAAAGTGGGACTGATATAGTTTGACTGTCTATAAAGTCGTCATCGCAACATCTAAATCCCTCAGTCTGTGTATTTGAATGTGCATTACTATTATACATGCTATCCATTAAATTCTGAACTGGATTGTAATTTTCTGTAATTTGTCCATTTTGTCATGCATGTGATCAGGTATTAATTCATTAGGTCTCGTCACCAGCTAATGTGGCGCAATGATTAGAGCATATATATAAGCCGGGAGACCTAATAGTGGTTTCTTGCCCAACAAGAAAGTTAGAAATGAGTCGTTAAACACAATCAATTAATCGATCGTACAAGCAACGATTGACTTTACTATAAATCTTACAATTCTAGAACTTTGTCCTGTTTGTGGTGATCTTGATATTCAGTAGCGGCCGCACAGAAACATTGGTAGGTAGTAGCAGACTTGTTAGCGCTAACAACTCACTAATAAACCAGCCACTAACAGCGTCTTCAAAATGACCGCACAGAAGCCGCTGGTAGACGGTCGTCCTGTTAGAGTTTTGTTAGCGATCTTCACCATTGTATTTTATTCAGATTGCTTTTTTCGTGTTTGATTCATACTTCCTGCCGTGGATGATCGTGTTTCAGTTAACAGCGCGCGTCCACTGTACGTTATCGGTACGGTTATTGCTGTCCCAAGCTCAGTTAGTGAAATGGTAGGATATTGCCTACCATCACCGATAGTGATCGATTATGTGCGGCTTGTGACTGTTAGTCAAATCCACTAACCGTTGTGGATTTGACTAACAACGTACTTCTGTGCGGCAAAAATTCACTATCGGTGCTGTTAGTGTGCTGGTAGCACTACCAACGCTTCTGTGCAGCGGCTACAGATGTTTAAAGATTTTCAGGGTTTTGATAAGTTGAATTCCCTGATTCTGTTATATTGTCTGATTATTCTGGTACCAGAGATTATAGTCTTAAATTATGTAATGACTAAGAAGTATTTCAGGTTAGATGTTAGGATGTTTTCCTTCTCAAAAAAGTTATTGGTGAATGGAATGACTTGTTGGTCTGCATGGATAGTGTAAGTGCCTTTAAGAATTGTCTTGATGTGTATTTGGGATGGAGGTTCAGGATCATAATGGGGGATGTGTCCTTGCCAATTATTTCCTACTTCACTTAGCTAAGGTCCTATCTATATAGTTATGTAACCTGCCACCACAACAACGGCGTATAAAGTCGCAACTGTACTGTTTGAGTTATTAGGGAAATTAAAAAAATGTCACACCTCCTCGTCCTTTTTTTGATGGGGAAAAGTTTTGATATGCTATTGATAACTGTTATTGTAGATAATGACTAAGTGTTGATATTAACACTCTTTATTGTAGCCTACATTTAAACCACAACTTTCAAAACAAAATATTCTCAGATATGAATGTTCATCAACTTGTAAGAGATTTTTCAGTCAATACCTTATCCCAAACCACAACAAATTATATATCATTTTAAAGATATTGAACTACGGAATCCTAATATTACATAATCTCAATTTCCCACAAAAATACTTTACGCTGTTTTTGTGGTGACAGGTCACATGTGCCCTATGGAAGTAAGGTGCTGAGGCTATCCTACTTGACTAATATATATGCCAAATACATATTGTCCCGCAGACGGAATAAGGTAAGCCTAAGGATGACATCTGATAAATAGCTTGCATAGAAAAGCATGAACTCTAAATGCACTGAAACAGGCCTCGTACATCTCACCCTCCGTTTCATTCTCCAAGTCAGGAGTTTGAAGCGATGTTACAGTTGTTCTAACTGGTATATCAAAGGATTTGGGTGGTTCATATCTGGCACATGGAATGATTTGGATAGCTCATGTAACCTCTTTGATGTATATAATCAATACATTTTTTTTTTAAATGGATCGGAAACATCATCAAGCAATCAATACAAAATGTTAATGCCGGAACCACTTGGGGTATAAACTAATTGTCCTATGATGATGATTATGTAAAAATGTATATATTATATTCCAATTAAATTCGGTACATGAAATGTTTGTATAACCATGTTGTTGATATCAACATGAACGTCATCAATATACCATGTTATGAAATATTATGGTATGGTTGGAATATTTTACTTTTGCATTGCTGATTAATTATTGCAATTACTAATGCTATAAATAAAGTGTCTTATATTAATATGTAATATATAAATGTAAATAAAAATATAAAAGTATGCAAATTACTTTACTTTGAAAGATAGGGAAGCAACTGTGTTGTATGTGTGTCCTTATTTGTCCCTTGACTTTACCAGTGTAAGTAGGAAAAAGTCATAGGTGGTGCCGTCCATAGGTGTAAAACTTACTATATCAACTAATTGGTCGATCATAATTTATGCAGCCGTCGTCAACGTCCCTCAAACCACGTTGCAGATTGGATGTCGATTCGACAACAGCTGTCCCAGGAAAGGACTACCTGTATTGCTTTCCTATTCTTGCCAGCTCTTCCTAGAGTAGATCATTTTCCTGGATGATCAGTATTTTTTGTTTGTATTGTTAAATGGCTGGTAGGACATGAATAATAGTACGTTGATGACAATAATATAGCCTCGCTGCTGAGGAGCTGTTAATAATGTATCTATCTCTATCTCTTGAATATGCCGTTATACAAACGGCACAACTATTTATGTATATTGAACTACATGTAATTATATATCTGAATACAAGATCAATCTCCACCTAATCTTTATGTGAAGTGTTGAATCTTAGGAGAACATACCGTCACCATCACCAAGAAGATCCAGGCATTCATAGACATGTGTCTGAGGCACATTATCCATATCCGTTGGCGTGATACCATCAGCAATGAGCTCTGGCAACTCACAAGCCAACAACCAGCCGATACAGAGATCATCCAAAGGCGCTGCAGGTGGTTAGGGCACACACTTCGGAAATCAGCTTACAACACCATCAGGCAGTCTCTCTGATGGAGCCCTCAAAGAAAGAGAAAGAAATATTGACCTAGAAACAGCGAGAGGTGGCTGCCAACATCAAGAGAACAGGCCACTCTTGGGGAGAGTTGACGACACTTGTTAAGGACTGGGTGCCTGGGGAATTATTGTCAGCCACCTATGCCCCAGAAGGGGTAGTAGGCTTAAGTAAGTAAGTTGAAAATCGTAGACGATAACTATATTACAGTGGATCTAACTGTTGTATCAAAGGCTTTGGGTCGCTCATATAGCCATATTCCAGTGGCTCTTACTGGTATATCCGGCTACGTTAGCGCACTACTATGCTACATGCACGGGGAGACAAAATCACCCAATCGGAAAAATGATAAACAAAATACTTCAAAATATACAACGAAACATTGCATCTAGGCCCTTACTCAAACTCTCCTCATTAAATGTTACCGAATATCTCCACTCCGGGAGCACAAGTAGGCTTACCGTAGTCAATGTTCATCATTTCGTCGGATAACTCCACATAATTGTTTGAGGTATAATCTGATTGCAACTGATTTTATTTGCTTGTATATTATTGATGACGGTGACAGAATATCCTGCCGATTTTTTTTAAATCAAAGATAAAATGATGGAGAACACCAGCCTTCGTCCCTCGCCAGTTTGAGCCTTGCTTTCACGAAAATATTAAAACGTATAATCAACTAGTTGCCACGAGCGCCATCGATATCCTTTCGCGCATCGCTATGACCCTTGTTATACATCATGTAGTAGTAGTCATAGATTGATGACTCGTATATTCGACATGATCTGTGATAATTCTCCTCCATTATCACAAAGAGTAGGGCGTTATCTCGGATGGTCATGCATTCCTTTTATTTGTTTGTATCATGAATAGAATACAATTAACCATCTGTCACTAATATAACCTCGCTTTTGATATGCCGTTAAGCAATTATCTATCTATCTCTCTCTCCACTTAATTCGATCTTGTGCGAGGTCCATTGCGTCATCAACATTGTTAATGTTACGACCTTTCAAGTGCAACTTTAGTGTACCAAGTAACATCGTCACTGTCTTCGTGTATCTTAGTGCTTCTCTCAGTGCTAGTTTTTCTGGGGCGTGAAGTCTAGAAACATATCCTATGAGCTACTATAGATGATCAACATGTCTGATTTGTTTGACAGTAGAGTTCTTCGTTTGATATCAAAGTATTGTTTATCCATCTGTTTTGTGGATTTCTTGTCTTAACAAGAAATCTATGTAGTCACCCTGGCGTGTGTGTATGTGATATGGGTGTGTGCGTGCTGGTGTGTGTGTATGTAGCACCTAGCTCGTGAACACAATAACTCATTAACCGTTCGTCAGATGAAGTTGATATTTGGTACCGGGTTGCCATGTGGTCGGATATGAAGCATATTGTTCTCGGCGGTGATCTCATTCATATTAATTGGTGGGCGAGGCTTGTTGCGAAAATATCAAGAAATAGCTTGTGTACACATTATCTCAAGAACCGTAGGTTAGTTTTAGCTAATATCCGGCACTGTGATGCTATGTGGTTTACTTAGGAAGCCTATTGGTTTCGGAAATTGTATGACACATATTAACGAGTGGGCACGGCTTAATGTAAAAAAAATATTTTTGTATCAACTTTTCTTATTTTTGTTCAAAAAACGTAAATATTGGGATCGCAAGATAAAAAAATCAAAGGACTGTAATTCTACAACCGTTGGCTTATTTGAAATTTAGATACCATATTTAGATATCAAAGGTAACTTTCGGTGACAATTATCATTTGGATTACCTCAATGCGACATTCGTAGGCGAAGCTAGCGAGTGGGCGATGTTTAATATAAAAATATTTTTGTTAAACTGTATTTTTAACAACTTCTTATTTCTATTAAAATACGTAAAAATGGGGTTGGGAGGTCAAAGATATTTTTTTTCATATGACTAATTCTACAACCGTTAGCTCATTTTTAATTTGGATACCATGTTCAGGTATCAAAAGCACCTTTCGGTGACAAAGGTCATTGGGTTGATCTGGATGCAACCTTTGTAGGTGAAGTAAACAAGTCTTCATATAAAAATATTTTTGTTTTAATAACTTTCCTTATTTTTGGCTCGCATTCGGAGCATTGTGGATAATAAGCGAGTCTATGTTATACCCCTTGGCGTCCGTCCATCCACAAAAACTTTAACATTTGCTATATTTCCTTCAGATGTTGACATATGGCTCTTATACACATAGTGTTTGTTCCAGATAGGAAGGGGCACGGTTTGGTGACAAAATAGGCAATGCCGGGTTACTTTTTGGTGAAAAAAAACATTTTTTGCTTAACAATTACAACTTTAACACTTTTGGGGGCTTCATTTTTTTTAAAAAAAATAACATTTTGCTGTAATTCCTTTAGTTGCTGATATGTGGCTCCCATATTGATAAATGCTGGTTCAAGATATCAAGGCAGACATACTGGTGACAATATAGGCAATGTAGGGTTACTTTTGGGTTAAAAATACCGTTTTTGGCTAAAAATAGAAAACATTTTTCTAAAAAAAATAACATTTTACTGTAATTCCTTTATTTGTTGGCAAATAGTCAATGTAGGGTTACTTTTTGCTGAAAAAAGACACATTTCCAATTGGCTCAAAATTGAAAACTTAATATTTTTAAAAACTTTTAACATTTTACTGTAATTCCTTTATGTCTCCCATTTTGACAATGCTGGTTCAAGATATCAAGCCAGACCTAATGGTGACAAAATAGTCAACGTATAGTTACTTTTAGGTGAAAATATGTCTCTCACGTTGACAGTGTTTGTCCCAGATATGAAGGGGAACGGATTGGTGATAAAATAGTCAGTATAGGGTTACTTTTGGGTTAAAAATACAGTTTTTAGTTAAAAAATATAACATCAACAAAAAACAAACATTTTGCTGTAATTACTTCATTTGTTGATATGTGGTTCCCATATTGACAATGATGGTTCAAAATATCAAGGCAGACCTATTGGTGACAATATAGTCAATGTAGGGTTACTTTTGGGTGAAAAATACATTTTTTTGCTCAAAATTGAAAACTTTATTTATTTTTAAAACTTTAACATTTTGCTATAATTCCTTCATATGTCGACATACGGCTCGTACATTGACAGTGTTTGTTTCAGACAGGAAGGGGAACGGATTGGTGATAAAATAGTCAATATAGTGTTACTTTGTGTTAAAAATGCAGTTTTTAGCTAAAAATACAGTTTTTAACTAAAAAAAATAAAAATAAATAAAAAACTTTAACATTTTGATATAATTCCTTCATATGTCGACATACGGCTCTCACGTTGACAGTGTTTGTTCCAGATAGGGAGGGGACGCACTGGTGACAAAATAGTCAATGTAGGGTTACTTTTGGGTGAAAACAGACACTTTTGAATTGGCTCAAAATTGAAAACTTAACATTTAACATTTAAATACTTTTGAAAAAAAAACATATAAACATTTTTCTATAATTCCTTTATTTGTTGACAGGTGTCTGCCATATTGAAAATGGTGGTTCAAGATATCAAGGCAGACCTACTGGTGACAAAATAGTCAATGTAGTGTTCCTTTTAGCTGAAAAGACAATTTTTGACTAAAGATTTAAAAAAAAAAAAATTGAAACACTTTAACATTAGCTCTTAAGTTCTTCATTTGTTGATACATGCTTGCATCTGAACAATGTTGATTCCAGATAGATAGGGGGACATGTCAGGTTACTTTTACAATATAGTGTTACTTTTGAATGCAAAATATGTTTTTTTTCTCAAATTTGAAAAATGTAACATTGGGCTTGGATTCTTCGTTTGTTGACATACAGTTTGTATGGATACAGATATAAAGTTAATCATAATTATACTGTATGTGTCAAAATAGTCCATGTAGGGTTATATTTTGTTGAAAGTGTTTTAGCTCAAAATCAGCACTGCATGATGGGTCTCCTTGTTCAGTAATCTTTAAAATAACCCCTGACACTAACCGTATTCTAACTCTGGTGTACACTAAGACTATTGTACCCCAAGCCTTTTGTACTCTCCCATTGTTCTATAAACCATATTGTACTCTACAATACAGCAATTAGGAAACATTTAATAGACTGCTCTAATCTACTCATTGGAAGGCAGTTTATTTTAAAAGAATTATTCATTTACACTGTTATATATTATTATAATGAAAATAAATCAGTGTTCAAACTATTGCTTTTAAATTATAATAGCCACTATTGGAAATTGTCTTTATTGATTACATGAACATGTTATACCGGGCACACAAAAGTTGCAGACTTCACGGTGTATATAATATAATTCCAGTATGGAGGAGTATAATTAGGCCCAGGCTATATCACTTGTATATCACTACATCCTATTAATAGCGTTCTAGTTGTTAAATAAAGGTAAAATGAGGTCGCGAGGTCAACTGTTTAAAAATCAAATGGCTGTAATCCTACAACCGATAGTTCCTTTGAAATCTGGATACCATATTCAGATATCAAAAGCACCCTTCGGTGACAGTCGTCATTGGGTTGATCTCAATGCGACCTTCGTATGCGAAAATAACGGTTTCGTGGAGTTTAATATAAAAATGTTAATCAATAATTTTCAACAACTGTTCTTACTTTTGTTAGAAAAACTAAAAAATGGGCGTTGCGAGGTCAAATGTGAAAAAATGAAACTACTGTAATTGTACAACATTAGCTCATTTGAAATTTGGATAACATGCATATTCAGATATCAAAGGCACCTTCCATGACAATTGGCATTGTGTTGATCTCGATGCGACCTTCGTAAGAGCTCCATGATAATACATGATACTACGTGTAGGCCCTATATTATCTATATAGTATTTAATACTACTAATAATAAATAATGATGATTTATATAGCACTTTTCCTGCATAAGACCAAAAGTCACACCTCAAAGCGCTTTACAGCGATGTTTTAATGTATACAAGTACATAATCAATGTTCATGAAAATAAAAAATGTATTAATCATAATGAAGTGTGAAAGGGTGAGTCTTAAGATACTTCTTAAAACGGACCAATGTATCAAATTATTTGACGCTATCTGATAATTGATTCCAAAGTAAATGAAGAACAAGAAAAACATTTACTGGCATAGCAAGGAGTAGGCTGTGGCGTAGTGGTAAGCGCTACGTCCTTGCACCACTGCGACCGGGGCTCGATCCCCGGTCGGACG
>JAODAI010157971.1:0-10924 GCA_027575025.1 Scotoplanes globosa | reverse complement strand
CCACTGGGTGATGGAGGTTCAGGACCATATTATGAGGACTATGTCCTTGCTGATCCATTCTTACTTAACTTAACTTACTCTTCCGCTGGTCTCTTGTCACTCTGTGCTCCGTGAGAGATGGCATTATACGGCCCGTACTTCAGCAGCGCATTCTGAGCAGCTCTACCAGACTGCACCAACAGAGGCGACTGAAACGGAATCAAATAAAAATAAATGTATTATTGTCACGGCTGCTGTATTTTTGTATTGATTCTAGGCTACCCGTCCCTGTCAAATGCATGTAGAGGCAATATGAGCCACCCAAAGTCTTCCATCAGGCCTTCGTGTTTGATTTTGTTAGGCAAGTACAAAATTAACTCGCCTAAATTGATATGGTGAGATTCTAAGCGAGCGGTTGTACTCTAACATGTATGGGATGAGATGAGTCAGTAGGCGAGGAAAAAATGGCTCATCTCAAAACTAGTTTAGGTGCTGCCGAGTGATTACTCGCCTTAAATACGAAGGCCTGTTCCATACTAGTTAGTTAGAGCGACTAGAATGTAATCATCATAACTCTGTATAAGCCTTTTCGAAGTCTGGGAACTTTGCATATATGCATGAGGAGGTCACCAAAGCAAAACAAACGAACAATAAAATCCGGTGCCATTGTCACGGAACTGGGCACTGTGCGCATGCGCTGCTGTTCGTTCTTTGATTCGCATTCAGATTATTGCCACTGATAGAGTTTTACTCGCCTTCAAAGTTTGTGTTCCTGAGGTGTATAACAGATTCAAATAAAAAATATTTTTTTATTGTTACTGCTACAGTATTTTTGCATTGATTCTAGGCTACCTGTCCCTGTCCAATGTAATAATAATAATAATAGTGAACATTTATATAGCGCCTTTCCTGCATAAGACCAGAAGGCCACAGCTCAAAGCGCTTTACAAACTAATATATAACATTAGCAACAATTACCATCAACAATCATGAACATAAATAAATACACAGTATATCAACCAAAGTGAAGTTTGAAAAGATAAGTTTTTGGAGACCTCGTAAATTGAATCAAGGTATAACATAACCTGACACTCTCAGGTAGATTATTCCAAAGTGTTGCAGCAGCAAATGCAAAAATTTAATATTAGAGCGAGGCTGGACCAATCTATTACTATTCATAGAACGCAGGTTACGAGATGTAGAGGCAATATGAAAACTTCCATACCAGTTAGAGCGACTAGAAGGTAATCATCATAATCATAACTCTGTATTCGATTATAAAATAAACAAGGACGAATACATCATATTGAAACAAAACTGTAGGCCTTTGATATAAGGGCAGTTCCGTAAATTATTAAACTTTTGCAAACTCACAATTTATTGTTTAATCGACAGAATACTCTTTGTACACAAAGTTGATTGATTGAATATGTAATGGAATGACTCAGACTTAATTTTTATATTTACAAATAGTGTCTGAAGAAACAAAAATGCCTAAAGATGAAGTGATTTTGAGGACAAAACGTCTAAAAACAACCATGTTTGTAATCAATGTAACTGGAAAAGTGTTGCTCAATATGACTTCAAATTAATTTATATTTGAATACAACGTAACAAATGTAAGTTCTGGTTGGTTACCTGTGACAAAGATAACCCTCATGAGCAGCAGCGGCCGCTTTAATTTGTGACTGACGTACATTTGAGAAAAAATCACACAAATACGTCCATCACAAAAAATTGTACATCCGTCACAGCGGCCATTTTGGCAATATCATAAGGAAATAATGAAGATTTCAACTTTTTGTTACGGATAGTTAAGAGTGTTCTTGTTGACTTACGTGTTAATTCTTAATTGTACTCCATTCCAAAGTAACCAAAAAAAATTAAATACGAAAGTATGATTTTCAAAAATAACTTTCTCTGAATACGTCGGTCACGGTGTTAATTCTTAATTGTACTCCATTCCAAAGTAACAAAAAAATTCAATACAAAAGGATGATTTTCAAAAATAACTTTCTCTGAATACGTCCGTCACGGTGAGGTTTTTCAATATTTCTGTGATTTAGAACATTGAACAAGAACTGAAACTCCACAAATAAGTAGAACAAGGTAGATGCCCCACAAAACACAAACAAAAAGCTATCTCATATATATCGTCACTGAGACACAATAACCCAAATGTATAGCCAAGCTATGTATAAATTTGCGAATCAACAAGACTGAATCCTGCATAAATTGGAAAACGTCAAATTCTAAAATAGGCCTATTTGGTATAATCCGCACATTAAGTTCAATGTGTTATGCACAGAACTGATCTGTCTTTAACCCTTATCAATTGTCGCCCAGGATAATTTTCACTGTCACGCTGTAGGTGACAACCAACTCCAACTGAACAGCCAACTCCAACTGAACAGCCAACTCCAACTGAACAGCCAACTCCGGAGTCAAACTAATCAGTGCAGCATTCATGAAACTTTGGGAAACTGCTACAAACAATATTCAAATAACAATTGAAACTTCATTTCGCTGAAGGGTTTGCATTAACATTTTCGGAGCATTTGGCATGGAATTTTCAGATTGGGGAGGGGGGGGAAATGACTGCTAGTAGTCATCCCAATTAGTGTGTGGACCAGATACATGATTTTTTGTTGATAATATGAACAAATATTCTGCTGACAGCTCGAATGATGAATTGTTGTTGCGCGATAGGCTAGGCCCATACCCAACAACGTACTGTAGATACAGCCCAAGGTGAGATATGTTGTTGTGGGATGTTGGGTGGATACATATATAGGATCAATTGGCATAAAAATATTTCCTTTATTTTCAACTTATTTGCCTAATTAAAGCTACATTAAATCATTTATTTATAGGCCAATTTTCAACTTTTTCGTATCCCCAAAGTCAAGTTTTCAACATTTTGTGATTGTGGATGACCAGTTGGTAATCCATCCGACGTCATTTCCCCCCAGTTCGGTGGTCGCATAGCGTCGTAAATTGAATAAGGCTTACAGGCCGGTCATTATTATTTACATTAGGCCAAGTCTGTGTTAATTCTTGGAATATGTTCATAATCCTGCAGAAATCAGAATTCACAACCATTACAATTAAATGAAAAACTTAAATGAATAGCTTTCCTGGCCCTTTTCAACACAGTGTTATATGAGCCACTCAAAGCCTTTGATATACCAGTTAGAGCCACTGGAATATAATCATCATCAATCCGGATTCGAACCCCCGACCTTTCGATCATAAGTCTAATGCTCTATCAACTTATCCACTGACCTAACCGGTCATATTTTACTGTAGGTCTACCTTTTGAACGTCTTTATTCTTGCCACCTCTTAAAGTGTCCTCCTGTTTTCTCTTAATAATCAATCTCATCAGTTCTTTCTTCTTCTCAAAAAAAATATCTGCACCTGTGAAAACGTAAGAATAGAAGAGAATATAGCAGGCCGGGGAACTAATAAGGCAGCGGCAGGGCAAGACCAATTTAATAGTCAGGCTTAGATACAAATATGCATCTTAGAGGGCAGCAGGCACCAAGGCCAAATTCAATACAACATATTCTTCCATATATAGAGGGCGGTATCGGATGTACATTGATTGATTGATTAGGTATCCTGGCCCATTTTAAAGCCACCCTAAACCTTCGATGCACCATTTAGAGGCACTGGAATATAATCTGCAAACAATGCAAAGAGCTATGGAGGGAGTGGCAACAAAGAACCTGGGAAAGATCCAGAGGAAGGCCCAAGAAAAGATGGAGAGATGACATCACTAAATGTGCTGGAGGTTCTTGGACACAAACCGCTTCAGACAGGACAACATGGAAAGGTGCAACAGAGGGCTACATCCTGCAGTGGATGGACGCCGCCTACTGTAGGTAAAGATAAAGGAATATAATCATCATCACTCCGCCATATTCAAACTCCTGACCTTGCTATTACAAGAATGAATGTCAACCGTTGGACCAAACGAACCACTGAGTGGCAACTAAGAACCGGGAAAAGATCCAGAGGAAGGCACGGCACAAGAAAAGATGGAGAGATGACATCACCAAATGTGCTGGAGGTTCTTGGACACAAACCGCTTCGGACAGGACAACATGGAAAGGTCCAACAGAGGGCTACACCGTGCAGTGGATGGACGACGCCTAGGTAAAGGTAAATGAATATGATCATCATCACTCCTCCATATTCAAACTCCGGACCTTGCTATCACAAGTCCAACGCTCTATCAACAGCGTGTAATTTTAAGGGTCGTCCCGTTGCCCGAGACTACCACAATTCTGAAAGGACTACCCAAATTTTGAAAAAAAGAAAAATTAGGTTGTCCTTCGGACTACCAAATTTTCAGAAATATTTATTTGAGAAAGTAACTTTTCAAATTAAACAAATGAATATTTCTGCATGATTTACTTGTCTTTCATGTTTTGTAGTACTTGCGCATATTCTGGACTGTTGCCAGTGTGGTATGATTGTCTAGTTGTTAATTTGAATTTTTCTACTTCTGAAGGACAATCAAAAGTACTGAAGGGCTACCCAATTTAACCCTTAAAATTGCACACTGATCAATTTAGTTAAACGGTCTGCAAAGAATAATTAATTGTGGTTATTTACGCTATATTTCAAAGTGCTAAGTATCCGAAGCATGTCGTCACCCTAGACAGTAATTAAAAAACATGCATGTCCGCTGTTGTTTGTTTCTTCATTCGCCAAGAGGGTGATAGTGCATGCAGTACAGTACTGGGGCGATGAAGCACGTAATTTTGTCTCAGACGTTATGGGTGGCGTCTTGATTTGCCGGACACAAGAGATAACATCCTTGACGGCAGACCTTCACGTATGAGAATCTCAGGAGAGCTGTTTTTCAGCTCCTGGGAGATTAAGGAGAGCTTTTCGATCTTCTGAACATTTCACACATTTTTTTTTGGTCTATATTTCTTGCACAATAGGGCTAAATGTAACGGACTATATGTCATTAATATCACATTGCAATTTGGGACCAATATTAACATAGTAACATGAGTTTTACCCACAGAAAAAAAGGATTCAGGAGAACAATCAATTGTTCTCCTGAACACTTTTCAGGAGCGCCTTGGAGCATGATCGCGCCCCTTATAAATGAAGGTATGTGACAGGGGGGGGTGACATCTTCATTTGCCTGACACAAGAGATAACTTCCCTGTCAGGGGGATATATTCCTCAACCAGAAGGTTAGATTCCCAGACGGGTGGCTAAAAATGGTGACATGGGTGGTGAATGCAAAAAATCCCAACGTGCATACATATTTATGATATATATCAATACAATAATCAATACAACAAAAATTCCTGATGGAAAAAAATTGATGACAAACTTCAAAAAAATTGCGATGGGGGCTAGTGTATCAATACAACAAAACTCCCTGACAAAAAAAACTTTATGACAAACTTAAAAAAATCCTGATGGGGGGGGGGCGAGTGTATCCTCTCTGCCGGTGCCACCCCCGCCAGAATACAATTTTACTCACAGGTAGAGAGTGAAATATTTGCTTAACGGCACATCAACAGCAAAGGTTATATAAGTGCCAGATAGGTTTAATATTCATATCCCATTCAGGAAATTTAAATGATACAAACAGATATACGATCCAAACTGCCAGTTCATTCCGACACAGGTGCGGTTAACTGCTACAGAAAGGTACTACCTCTCACACACACTCCTAATGACCCTGTTCAACATGAAGGTTATGAGCCACCCAAGGCCTTCGATATACCGGACAAGAGCCACTGGAATATAATCATCACCACTCCACAATCGAACTCCGGTCAGACGGTCGAGCTAACCGGTCAGACATGAACAAAACAAGGAATCATTAAATTAAGAACAAGATATACATTTTGACTGGAGTCAATTATGGTAACTATGTAGTGCAAGCATGTTTGTGAACCAATACAAATAAAATTATGTATTGAAATGATTTTTTTTAGTTGATTTTATTTCTGATCCGCATGAACTGAATGGATCAGGGATTTATATGTAGGGTGCTACACACCCTTATTGCGAAACTGGAAACACTGACAGGGGCATGAACTGAATGACTTAAGGATTTATATGTAGGGTGTTACACGCCCTAATTGAGATCCTGGCGAACACACTGAGGGGGGCATGAACTGAATGGCTCATGGATTTATATGTATGGTGTTACACGCCCTAATTGAGATCCTGGTGAACACACTGACGGGGGCATGAACTGAATGGCTCATGGATTTATATGTAGGGTGTTACACGCCCTAATTGAGATCCTGGTGAACACACTGACGGGTATGAACTGAATGGCTTAAGGATTTATATATAGGGTGCTACATGCCCTAATTGAGATCCACATGAACTGAATGAATGGCTTATGGATTTATATGTAGGGTGCTACACGCCCTAATTGAGATCCTGGCAGACACACTGACCGGGGGCATGCACTGAATGGCTTATGGATTTATATGTAGGGTGTTACACGCCCTAATTAAGATCCTGGCGGGAAACACTAATGGGGGTATAGGCTGAATGGCTTCGGGATTTATATTTAAGGTGTTATTCGCCTTAATCGAGATCCTGGAAACACCGACGGAGGCATGAAATGAATGGTTTAGGGATTTATATGTAGGGTTACACGCCTTAATTGAGATCTTGGCGGAAACACAGAGTTGTTTGACAACAAAAAAGACAGACAATACGGCAAAAGAAAACTTAACAGGCTGTGTAATTTGGTAATAGGTGGAGCTTTAATTTTTATTTGCTGAGCTTTATAAAACTACCACCCATAACCGCTCGGACACAGCATATATGGTAATCACCTTTGCAAGAGCTACTTCAAACTTTGTCAATTATATATATATTGCTTACATAAACTCTGGGACAGATTCTTCGGAATCATTATCTGAATCGTGTTTCTTGGAATCAAATCTGCTTTTCCAATTTCCATCTATATCATCGCTGAAACCTTTTTTGCCATGCCTTGGCTCACTGTCGTACCTATCACCTGCAATAAATATATATTAATGACAGTAATCAGTGAGATATGCATAATAGTTCAAGGCATATATTAGTGCGGGATATATTAGTGCGGGAGAATTGATTAGCAGTTCAGACGCGTAACTGCTAATCAAAATTGATTAGCAATTACTACATTTTGATTAGCAACTTTGTGTAGGAAATGATAAATATTGCATTTCAATCATGTTCATAGGTATTAAAAATAACTATAACATGATAATTTGACTGAATACCATTATAAATCATTATATCTCATCATTTGAGTACAGTGAAAAATAATTTTAAAATAAATAAAATGATTAGTGTTTTATTTTTCTAATCAAAACAAATTTGGTTCGCAATATCACCCTCTTGTGTCGCAAATTGCGATGCGAACCCCAATAATATATCCCTTGTTGTGGTCAATAAATAAATTCAGGTTTAATCAATGATCTAGTACAGTCATGTATATCAAAAATTAAAACTTTAAGTTCATACTCGGTATGGTGATGGAGGCTTCCCGTATCTAGTCGAGCAGCTGTATTCGGTTAGTAATAGTCAACCTCAAACGTTATATCTTTAGAATGGCCGATTTCATAGCGGTTTGAAACATTTTGTATATTATTTTCTGCTCTACAATATCGGCTGACATTATTACCAGGGTTTAGTATTTCTTTAACATATTGGCATTTTATTCAAGTATACAGCAACAGGCTAGGCCAGTAATTATACCATAATACTTAGAGTAGAACCGATCATCGTAGTATCCGTAAAACATAGGGTCAACATTTTCCCACGATTTTTATCCCACAATTTTTTTCAACCCCTAATCTATCCAGAGAAGCAGTGTGCATAGGCCTATAGCTGTACAATGACCAATTATCTTGGCTGTATCTCCCTATATAGGAGTGTATACCATTATTTCAGCTTGGGGTGGCTGTTTTGTAATACTTTAGTGACTACAACCTTAAAGAAGTTTAGAAACAATTAAAAACTTTTACAAATATATCCGACATTGGATCGGCAAGAAATATTCCATTTCGGTTTAACACCATAGAATATAGTTAGGGCAGCGCACAATATGTCAGTCAGCGAAACTGCCATTTGGAACTATAAACGTATATTGTACAAAAATGTTGTAATTAATGTGAGAGAGAGATAATTGCTTAACAGCACATCAACAGCGAGGTTATATTAGTGCCAGATAGGTTAATTATATTAAAGTCCCATTCAGAGAGAGAGAGATAATTGCTTAACAGCACATCAACAGCCAGGTTATATTAGTGCCAGATAGGTTAATTATATTCAAGTTCACAATGCTAACGATACAAACAAATAAAAGGAATGACCATCCTGGATAACTCCCTACTCTTTGCAAAAAGATGGCCAGACTAGAATAAAGAAGACAGGTTAAGTCCTGCCCCGGGACCACCATTTAGCGTCCATCATCCGATGGATGCCCCTCACTAGGTTTAGCATGTGAACTTTTTGAGAGGTGGAGCCTCCGGTTTGTGGTCCAAACCCTTTAATACCGTCTCACATAAGTACCCGGTGGCCAATGACAAACATGCTAACTTATCGGACTGGAAGGCTCCTTTCATTTAAACGACGCTCAGCGACAAGAAAAGTGGACGAAGATTGATAAAGTACGGTGCCACGGCGGATGGTCATCCAATGAATGAATTTGAAGTCAAATTTGGAATTTGGAATTTTGAAAAATACGTCCGCATGGGAAAACCGTGATTGCTCTCAGACAAAAAACATACAAATTACCAGGCCCGACCCGATATTCAAATCCTAGATATCCCAATTGCTGAGGTTCATAGCTTCTTGAGAAAAGGTGGGATGACCATGCCTACAACTAGAGGTTTTACTTTGGGCACTCCGGTTTTCCCATCTACATACCCTTGTCCGTTCTTTACGTCACAGGGCCTTTGGGAAGATTATTGAAAACGATGTTTCAAAAATCACTTTAAATGTCACTAAACTACACATTATCATTTTCCTAAATCATTGACAAATAAGTCACACTTTGTAATAAATAATGATGTAAATTTCATCAAACTCTTAATGCAAATAATTACTGAAAATTCCCCAAATTTTACTAAGACTAATAATTTAACTGCAATCAAAGCAGTACCAAATTAAGAATTTAAGTAAATTGGATTGTGCTTATATAGGGTTGCGATATGGCATGTGACGTCATGTGGCATACTAACCCCCTGAACTAATGATTTTTACTGGGACTGATAAACAGCAAACTTGAGTATACATGAGTAAGATTAAAGGGTAAGTCTTTAGCGCTGTAGACCCGATGTGAAATCGGTTGAAATAAATTAAATAAATACAGATGGCGCGGTCCTGTTGATTACTCATCCGACATTTACCATAATAAATACAGATGGCATGGTCTTTCTCGGTGATGTATATTACTCATCCGACACTTACCTTAATCATAATGTCTATCGCCCATACTATGGAAAATAGGTAGAACGTGATAAGCTGCCCGGATTCGTTGAACTTGGAATGTTTGGTTTTTGAGAGGTGGAGCCTCCTGTTCAGTTTCTGTGGAGGAGGAAGGAGTGAACGATTGATTGAATATGAATTGATTATGTCATAGATTGTGCGTCACAGCTAATTCTAAGAATATAACCTGGTTATTGAATCTATATAAACATTATACTTACCATCCATCACATATTATAATAAATAGTATGACCTCATACAACTGACCTATATCTAGTAAACTTTTGACATCAGGCCCCATGACGTCTTCTCTCCATGTCACGTGACCACACACTGGCGCCAATACCACTACACACCTTATGATATAATCTAATCATTCCTGACTTTGCTTTGCAGCGACCTAGTCAGAGTCTTTTTGGATTATTTTGTGAGTGTTTTATTAAATTTGGAAGTTTACTAGATATAGGTCAGTTGTATGAGGTCATACTGTTTATTATAATATGGGATAGAAGGTAAGTATAATGTGTTATAGATTGTGCGTAAAAGCTGATTTGAAAACTTGTTATAAATGTTGGCGTTAATTCTAATCTTCACGTTAGCACCTAAAGCCTTCACGTTGCGATTCAGTAGAGGCCCCTCCGATTGTTGACCATGCTCCAAATTCCAATCTTGTACGTTAGCGGGAACGGCAGCATGAGCCATCTTCAAAGTTTTTGGCATGGTTTCGAACCCACGCGGACCAGGAACCGTTACTCAGCCTCACGGTGTGCAGGCCGCGAGGTGGATACTTTGCTGGCTACCGTACATTGTAATGTTCAGTAAATCATTACAAAATTATAAACTAGGATCAAAATTAACTGAAATCACCAAACGAAATGTAAAATAGAGGAACAACATTTAGTTTTCAATGATCACAGCATCCTTTCCACAGAATCACAAAAATCCTGATTTTTGAAGAAACATGATTTGGGTGAGAAAAATCTTTATTATTGGTAAACTACAAACTCAAATATTCCACCGCATATCAGTGCAAACTGTACACAAGAATCATGCAAATGTTGCGTTGTCTAACTGAATTTTGTATAAAATATGATAAGTCCTGTAGACCACACCTCTGTATGAATTACAGTAATGGATGAGTATCGGTGTCCAAAATACTTTTTAATTTACGGAGGCTCTTTTGAAAAAAATCCGGAATAAAGCCTCCGTAATATTTACGGGAAGCTACTTTTGGTATTTTGGGAGCTTTTTTGTTTTTACTTCAATAGCAATACAAAAACACATTTTACATTGTCATTTATTAACTTAAAACACACTGCAACATAGATACTACAACTAGTAACAACACAATAAGGGTATAATATTAGTTTAGCAACAACAAAAAACGTCATTACGGGGGAGGAATCGCCCCCCGCCCTGTCTATCTTGGACATTGGTGGGTATTTTACAAGAAAAGAAAATCTGTT
>JAODAI010157860.1:0-10924 GCA_027575025.1 Scotoplanes globosa | reverse complement strand
TATGTGTGTTTTTTTGTATATATTATATATATATATATATATATATAGATGTCTTTTCAATGTATCACTTGAAACCTGTCTTGCTTTATAAATATAACACTCACCTAGCACAAGTTCTTGCTTTATCAATAGAACACTCTTTTTGTGAAAGAATAATCTATTATTTTTGCATATATATATACTTATAGACCTACTTATAGACATATCCTGAATGGGTTTATTATATCATATAACGTACATACAGATGCCAATGGACCTTTTGATCTGTTATACTATATAATATATATATATAAATATATATGTTATATGGATATATCGGCATACACAATAAGCTACATTATATATGCAATTGTATGTACATATTAGCTCTAAGTCTATGTATATACATATCTCTCTATACCTCGTTCTATCCCTGACAATAATACGCCGCATCCTGTGTCACAGCTCTCCACCTCGTTCTATCCATAGTCATGGTCCTCCAGTTTTCCACCCACCAGCGCGCCGAAAATCCCTCGCAACACAATCCTTTCATCTCAATCGCAGTATCCTCCTATCTTCTACCAGCTTACATGTACGACATAGTCATATTTGAGAACCGCCCTCCATAAACCCGTTCCACCTGCCAGCCCATGCACCTCACTCGCACCCAATCTCATCCCTTGTATCAAATAATCTTCTCCTCTCCATCCGCTTAACCCTCGCGATTATTCTCATCCAGTTATTTTTACATAGTTGAATGACGCTGTTGCTCAGCACCAGACAGACGCACAGTATCAAGCCCATATATACATGCTGAAATAACACATGTACCCCAAACTTTCCCTTTTATTATCTTCGAAATGGGTCTATCTTTGATAACCCCCTCTACATTCCTCCAGGCCAGAGCACCTGGTTGATTCCTATTTTACACCTCCCCGTCATATCTTCATCACCAGATATACCCCCAGATATGAACAAATATCCGTCTGTTTAATATATTTGCCTGCTATAGGGTTATAACCAACTTCTGTCATTGCACGCCCACTGAAAAGACCACTCAAGCAAAACATTTTGTAACTCTTTACTTGCTTTCCATAACTACTGCCAGATCGTCGACGTATAAACACTTTATTCAGGGCATTCTTATAGACTTCCTGCTAATCACTTCCATTACCATAATGACAAGTATAGAGGACTTAGTGCACTATTCTATCTGTGCCCAATATATACCACAAACTCTTCTGAAATTGCCGAGCAAACTACAATCCTACCTTTTGCACCCTCATAAAGACCCTCCACCATCATAACTTCCGCTTCCGGTACACCCATCCACCTTAACGCAGACATTACTAATTCACTAGATACGGTATCATAAACCTGCTCTAAATCCCAAAAGATACAAAACAAAACACATACAACAGCAACACACAACGTGATACCATCCTACACCATACGTCCATTATTATCTCCAGCCAGTGCTTCCCTAAATGCTATCTTATCCGCTTCTATCCTACCAGTGGGCCATAGACCGACACAATACCCACCAGCTAATTTTTAAACAAAATTCACAGTAAATTTAGTCTCCCTTTCCATCTCTCCATCCTTATACCATTACTCCTATCACCCCCCTAAATGAAACGGTTTAAAACTACCCACTAAAATCCTCGCCCTATCTCCCTTCCACTTCCTCTCTTGGATACGCGCAATATTTAGCCCATGTCTACACATCATCTCCACTACTTCCAAACTCTTCTCTCCAACTGAGCTTATACGTTTAAATCCATACGATGATATATATACATATAAATACACAATACAGATATGTTTAATCAAGATAAATGTGTGAAATACCATTAAATATAATTTAGTATTCTTACCGAGATGAGCTTAAAACGCCACCGTTTATTGATCCAATACAGGACAATGCCACTGTTATTGGCATAATGAGCCACCAGTTACCAAGGACTCGTAATCCATAGGACTGAAAGTGATCAGATTAATAGGACATATATTGAAAATCATATTACAACTTCAAATATAGTCGTATGTATATATTGGATTTTTTAAATATCATTAGACATTGTAAACAGATAAAGGTAAATGCTTCCGGTAATGATGTTAAAATATGTATTTATAGCTATTTTGTTTCTCCTTTGAATATCCACATTATTTATCAATTTGTATTATTTAATATCATTCAATAAGCACTGTCAGGCATATATTTCGATTATAGTATGATTTTAATACACACCTCAGTACAGGTATTATAGTATGATTTTAATACACACCTCAGTACAGGTATTGCCATAAATAAAAATTATGCTTACCACAGCCACGGCATCTGATGCAAGTAATTCTTCCGGAGTCAGTACAACAAAATAAGCCACATTTGTCGTGACGTAGACGACAGTTACAATCAACATTGATAAAATTACTGATGACGGGATCGTTCTGTCGTAAGAAAAAGGCAAGCAGGATAATATCAAGGAACTCGAAGCATCAGTCAGTTTGATTGGAGAAAGGAGATGACTATATCGGACTGAAAGGAGACGGGAACTGGTACGGAATAATGCAGAGGAAAAGTGTCACGTGACGGAGCCAGGCGTAAATAAAATGTGTGAGTGTTATACAAATTCATCGGGGATTTTTCTCTGTTATAACTATTATAAGGTACTTTTATGTTTGATCCCTCTTGACGGGGAACGTCGCCCTTCCCCCCATCGGTGAGACCATGGCACGCCACCGTCATCAAACATCTACATACGTTTGTCAGAATTGCAACGTAGACTGTCATTGTGGTACTGGACTTTAAAACTTGGTGTTGCAATAATCATTGGCGACAAGCAATAATGTGCTACTCCATATTATTGTGTACTACGTCCTATGGAGCTACTACGTATAGTCCCCCGCCAGATATAAATACTAATAGAGTGATATACGGGCCATCGATCTACGTTTACTATAATTGCAACCTGGACTGTCATCTGGAATTGGACTTTATAACCGCCGAATGCGCCAACGGTTGCAATAACGGGACCCTACTGCATTCAGCCATACATGGTATGAAAAACTGATAGATGCCTATACTACAGCACGATAATAAAAACACATTGTGGGCATATATGGCTATATATGGTTATATGCATATGCATTGTTTGGAATCCTGGAGCGGAAATATGCTCTCACAAATTTTGATTCGGATGCTCCAGCTTCGTCTATATTATTCACGGTCCTATTATTGCATGTTAAAAAGGTTCGTTTACAGGGTCGGTCTACATATTACGCGTAGTCGACCCGTAATATAATTATATCAAGCTATCTCTCTACATCATGTATCCCTAACAATGGGTCCGGAAGAAAACACTAACTAACTGCTGCATCATTGGACAAAGTTCTCCATCTCCCCCTATCCACGACCCCACAAACACCATCCCAAACCGCCCTCCAAAAATCCCTCTCAACAAAGTCCGGGCCAACTCAACCGAGGTTTCCCCATGTCCCTTCTACCAACTTCCCCGTGCGACATCGCCGTTTTCGGGGGTCGCCCTCCATCTATACGGCATCCCCTTTTCCCCGTAAGACTCCTGTAGTCAACCCAATCTCTCCACGTATGTCATTGAACCTACTCCTATTCACCAGCTTAGCGCCCGCGATCCTTCTCATCCAATTATTTTCACATACTTGAATGGGCTGCTGCTGAGCTGCAGACTGAGCCACATTCTGAAGCCCATAAATACATACTGGAATAACAAACATATACCCTCAATCTTCCCTTTTATTTCATATCTGATATAATACCCTGCGCATTTATTTACTTTATTCACAATTATGCATGACACATATATTTAAAAATAAAAAATACATATTTTTATGCGTACTTAATATACCTTTACATATGACATTTAAATATTTCGCATACGACATTTAATTTTGTGTGAAAATGTTCTAATGTATGTAATACAAATCGCAAATAACATTAGTCCTAAGTTTCTTTGCAAAGCGCAGTATTCTATAGAGTACATGTATATAATAAGACAGAAAGAAAAAATATGAAGAAAGTGTAGGCAATCTTACTTTGAAGGGTGTGTGATTTCTTCTGTAACATTTGTTAGGTGTTGCCTGAAAGAAATGATATTAAAAGTTTGTTGTATGTCTTTTGGGTTTTTGTTAGAAAACATTTTATTATATAATATAATTATGCATCAGCTTAGGGTTAGTCACATAATTACATTCACTATTCAAAAACGGTCTAATTTGTATTCCTAATAAAATATTAAATTAGTATCTGCATGATGAAATTAGGAACAACTTGAACACTGTTGAAAGTCAAGTTATTGAAACCGTCAAATCAAAGTTTGTATTCGAATAAGATATTACTAAAGTCGCTTAACAGAGAACAACTTGAGAAGCAATGTTTATATTTCTAACAGTTAGTATATAACTCTGATGTTTAATAGCGCCCTCATTGATTTAGAATAGTGGAGGATCATTGGATTGCTGCTTGTGGTCCAATCTCTTACGCTGAACATCAAGTGATAATGCAACATGTAGGCCTACACTATTTGGTACAGTGACCTGACTTTCAGATGGTATTGATCACTATAACATAGTTAATCGTATTTGTGAAATGGGATAGATGTAGGCCTACTTATTACTCACTCCCTCACTCACGCATGCGGACGCATCCGATATATAGTTCACAATGCGACGCCAGGAGTCCCTGTCCATCATCAGCCCATGAAGGTCCACCATTACTTGGTCTGTGTCTCGAGTAACACAGTCCATGTAGTTGATTGGTCTTCTTCCCCTGGATGGACACGGCTGTCTCATACAGATTACATCAGAAATTATTTGATCTTTGGCACGATAACAGTGGCCGGCAAAACTGGCTCTTCGTTGAGTGACCACAGAAGATATTGGTGGAATACCGTTATAAATTTCAGCCTTGGTTTTGTGCTCACGCCATGAAATATTTATTCTACACCCACGTTAATAGCCTTGTGTATGTGTCATCCAGTCGGTCTGGTAGGTCCCCTTTCATAGTCCAAGTATCACTGCCATATAGGAGAATGCTTTCAACACATGCCCCGATGAATGCTACTTTAGTTTCCGTGGAGATGCTTGATTGTCAGATGGCCTACTTGTAATGCCAGCAATAAATGTGTTCATATTGGAATTGCAAGCACATAATGTAACTACATATGCCCCTACTGTTAATACAAATATGTGTGCGTTGATATACTATTATATTACCATCCTGAGTATGCAAAAAGGCCGGAGTACAGAGCCAGGGGGAGCTGTGTCCATTTGACTTCTTTCACATCGAATGCATTCTCAAAATTTGATGTGTTACCTAAAGTAAAAACATAGAGATATGTCATATAAATAATTTATGTCTTAGCGTGCCTATGAATTGAGAGACACGAACAACATTGAACGTATATTGTTTAAAATGGTCCCCAATATTGATGTCAGTCGATTCACTTTCTGAATAAATGCAAACGTAAGCACAATAGCGTAGGAAATATATAATGTTATATCCGTTGTATTTACCGCAATACCCCCAATAGTCCTAGACATTTTTTTGTATTTCTATCATACATATATACATGATTGAATTTTTAATAAACAATTGAATCGGGTCGGGGAAATTAATCCCCCTGTCGCGGCAGTTATCTCTTTTTGTTGGCCAAATCCAGGCACCACCCACATAGTTACCATTGCTGTGGCCGAGTAAGGGCCGTATTCACGAAACTTACATACACCAATATTTTGGCGAAGGTCTACTTACGTACGTAATTTTCCTTATCGTATTGTCAAAAGTATTTTGTTCCTAATTTTATTCGTAACTTAACGCAAACCCAATGGCTGACGTAACGTCGATTTTCTTGTTAAATTTTGTTGAAGAAATCATACTTACCGGTCTCCGGAGAGATGGAGCATGATTTCAAGATATGGAAAAATTCAGTGGTAATATATTATAAGACTTTGATAATAAATTAAAGACTTCCATGACATAATTTGGATTCCAATAATAGACGACTGACTTTTCGAGTTAATTTCTGTTCAAGTGCGACACTGTCAAAAATATGTGTTCTATGATAGTGTGATATAAAGTTCAATGTAGGCATACAGGCCCAATGTACACACCGTGAGTGTGCAGACAGTGTTATCAAACTTTCCCTTTCAATGTTGTCAACTTCTTTTCAAGAAAATCAATTGTGCGTGACAGGTGCTATTTCTAAAGAATTAACATAACAAAAGAATGGGCCATAAATGTGGTTTGAAGCCTTTCTATAGAAACATCAAAGGAGTAGGCTTAGACTAGATAAACAAACTGTCACTTATTTTACTTCTTTGGTAGGCATACACAGTGTATAGTTAAGAACTTCACCCGAAGGCTTTGTGAATAACACCTATGCATTTGCGTACGAACTTCGTAGGATTTTTGGCGTACGAACTTTCCTACGCAAATATTTGTCAATATGGCCTCATATAATGTAGGTGACTCTAGAAGTTATGAAGATTACTGTCAGACTATACTCTGTAAAAACACATTGGTCAAATTTGATCAAGTGTTGGTCAAGTATGCTGCGAATAAAATTTGGTCAAAGTTTGTGTTCAATTTTCCATTGATTTTTTTTACCATAGTTGACCCATTATTGGTAAAATTTGACCATTGTGTATACAGGTTACTGTTAACTATGCACCAAACCACATATGTTCAAAATTGAAATGGGAAATTGAACACAAATTTGACCAAATTTGGTTCGGTGCATAGTTGACCAAGACTTGGTCAAATTTTCCCAATGTGTTTTTACAGTATGAATCGCATGTACTGCCCCAAAGGAGCAGGTTAGAATGTATATTATATAAAGTAAGCAATGTATATTTGTGTAACAATTCCTTAACCTTGTATATCACACCATTATTTTACGTTATTTTTTATTTATACATATAGCCAACATAATATTTCCAGCTTAGTTTAAAATCAATGACAGTTCCCAGTAACTTGGTACTGGTAGAAGCTGTAACTGATTTACCGCAAATATTTAATGAAAGCTTCTTATTGGCTGAAAGTCTTTTATTAAATATAAGTACTTTAGTTTTAGAAATATTGAGAGAAAGTTTAATTGCATTTAACCAAAGATAAATTCAGATTCAGTATCATAAATAGCCTCTACTAAGTCTTTGTTCCTGATTGGCACAGTTGTATCATCAGAAAATAACAGAGACGTATAGCTTTGGAAGAAGATGTCCAAATATTATTTGTATAAGAAAGAAATAACAATGGACGAATAATTGAACCACTGGAACGCGCCAACGTTAAAATTAATTTGAATGATGAAGTATTGTTATGGAACTCTGATTGATATACCCACACAACTTTTGAACCAGTTACGAAACACCACAGATACAACGTTTGGAGAAGAATCTTATGATCTGGATTATCGAATGCTTGGGAAATGTCAAAAGAAATACCAATGGAAAAAAGGTGGTCATCTGTCCAGGTTGAAATTTTGTCAAAAAGATTAACTGAAACTACATTAGTATAGAATGATTCTCCCGCCGGAATCCATATTGAAAATAATTTAAATTATTACGTTCTTTGATCAAATCTGAAATCCCATTGCACACGAGGCGTTCAATAGCTTTAAAAATGTGTATGCATACATAGTTACTTTGTTGGGTCCTATGAAAGTACTCTTATTGATGAAACATGATTTTATGATGGGGTATCTCCATCCCTTCAAGTTAAAAATACGAAAGAAAAGCTTATAAAATTATACAATAAATGAAATAGTGCTATACCAATGTGTTCATTTACCATTGATTGATTACACCTGGAAATTGTATGACACGTTGATTAGAACTGGAGCGACTTAGATTGAGTTTGACTTAGATCAATTGTCCCCGACTGGTTTAAGAGTGGTAGACAAACCCTTCCACTATCTAAAATGTATCTGCTTAATTTGCATGTTCACATTTTATTGCGATTTAAATAAATTATAATATTTCTTTCTTAAGTTTCACGTTATATTAAACCTTTCGTCAGTTTGTATTAGATATATGATATTACTCATATACCCCTCATGTTTGACAAAATAAATTAGTTTCGGCATGGTTGCCTCGTGAAATCGATTTCGAGAGAGAGTTGAAGTAAAGAAAGAAACAAACAAGTACTGACCTTGGGATAGTAGCACTATCCCTGACATCATTATAACCCCCAATCCGATCAGCTTCGCGACAGTGAAGACAATTTGACATCCACGAGTCAACCGGATGCTGACACAGTTGATGAAAGTCATCAGGACTATTAAATAAAATATCGTAAATTATATTAATATTATTTGGGGGATATATTTTCCCCAAACCATATTAAAAGTAGTTAAGGCACATATAACATAATTTGAAAATCAGAATTTATTTTTTAGTAATATATTTATGAATTTATCAATGCTGTTTTGTTTGCAATACATTATATTACAATAGTTATATTAGCATACCTGAAAGTCAATATTTTAGGGAAAATATATATTTAATTAATTTAATTTAATTTAATTAATTTATATTTGAGGTAAAAAATATATCAAATAATGTGATATGAGTTATAACATTAACATCCTCGGGTGAAGCGGATACTGACACATGCAGTTGACATACAATTATGAATGTCATTAATGCTGTTTTGAGATAAATTATTCATAAATTATGTTAATTGTAAAGTACCTGAAAGGCAATATTTTTAAGGATAAATATATTTAAATAATTTATTATGAGTTATAATATTAACATCCACGGGGGCAATCAGACACAGGTGAGGAAAGTCATCAGGACAATTACAGGTATAGTAGTGCTGATATTTCTTTGATCGAGCATAATTTTATCTACAATATGGTGTAAACCAAATTAAAATCGGCCTTAAACTAGTCAAAATATGGATGTTTGAACTTGGATGGAGGCTGCCATTTTGAAGGAAATTGATTTGAAGTAAGTCCGATTATGATATCATCGATCCTCTACACCTTCAATTGCTTATATATTCCATTGTATTTATGTACTTATTGCAACTACAAAAACATGTATTTAAGTACTGTTGGCAATTTTACACAAACATAATAACTTAAGACACCATTTACAACAAATATATTTATTTATTTTTTAAATAGAGAAATAATATAAATATATTATATTGAAATATATAATAATTTGAGTATGTGGGGGATCGATGATGTCATAATTAGACATACTTTAAGTCAATTTCGATAAAAATGGCATCCCCGTATCAAATTCAAGCTCAAACTTCAATGACTTGCATCTCAAAAAGTATAAGAGCTATTTTGATATGGTTCGCACCATATTATAGATATTTTTTGTTAGCTATTACACATGAAATTACATTATCATGGTTTCGTTCCCCTTTGATATTAAATACACCATAATACAAGATAGTAAAGCACCAGTATGTTGTTTGAAGAAAAAATCAATAATTTATTGGTATAATAATACTACCCACGTGACCTGGATCAATTGGACCCTTGACACAGGTGAGGAAAGTCATCGGGAATATTAAATGGTAAATGAACAGGCGCGCCTGGCCTGTAAATGAATACAACAATATAAATACTGTTTAGGGATCCATCATTCATAAATATAGTTAAAGCACCTGCAATTTATTTGATTTTTGTATATATTTCAATAAAGTTATCGGTTATAATAACATTCACGGTTCAATCGGATGCTGACACAGTTAAAATATACACATACACTCTAATAACATCATGGTTAGAATGACCATGGTCGGGGTTATATAGTCAATTAGTCATCCATACATATTCAGTTTAAAATAATATTCCTCGTTAAATATTGACACTTTTCTGGTTAATATTGTTTCAATTAACCAGAACAGTGTTACTTTTAACCAGGAATATGTTTTTCCCGTAACCAGGATAGGTATAGATGACATAAAACTCCGATCCTGGCTAATCTCAACCAGGGTATTTTAGAGCGTGTATATATATTCAAATGATACGAAATGTTTACATAATATAATAGTTGGAGAGGGTCTCAATGAGTTGTTTACACGGTACATGGACGACCAAGGCGCTGTGCAAACTGGAATTATAACTTTATTTGATATAGACTGAAGAACTATTCACAATCTCCAAGAATTCAACAACTTGTAAATTAATTCAAATTCGCGTTGAGCATAATGCATACAGTAATCTGCAAAAGGTAAACGCGAGGGTCAAGTATATGATGGATTGGTTGAATTATGAGGAGTTTGTATCACCAATGAACTTAATATCGCATACCGTGGCATTTTCACATAGACGGAATTTGTATTACTCAATCAACCCCCACCGACCACGCAACCCCGACCCACCCAGTGCAAGAAAAGAAACAAACAAAAAGAGAGAAAAGGAGAGAAACAAAAAGGGGTGATAGACAAGGTGACCCTAGTGGTTAACCCTTGTCCGTCGTCATCTTCCACACTGAAGAAAACAAGAATATATACATATGCGGTACGCGCTGTATGGAGTTCGGAAAACGGGCGCCCCGCCGTGCAATCAACCCCCACATACCACGCAACCCCCATCCACCAGTACAATAAAAGAAACAAACACAATGAGAGAAAAAGAGAGAAACAAAAAGGGGTGATGGACAAGGGTGACCCTAGTGGTAAACACTTGTCCCTCACCCCCTTCCACAATGAAGGAAACAATGATATATGCGCTACGCGCTGTATGGAATTCGGAAAGCGCACGCCCGTCGAGCAATCAACCCCACAGACCACGCAATAATTATAATATAATTAAGTCTTTATATAGCGCCTTACATCTGAAACCAGATCTCAAAGCACTTTAACAATATTACCCCTGGTCATTGACGTTCTTGTCTTACCCACACATACGTGGGCCCCGTACAGCTATAATGATGCACG
>JAODAI010157749.1:0-10925 GCA_027575025.1 Scotoplanes globosa | reverse complement strand
ACTGAAATTATGAGTCCAGTTCAGTATTCCACAGAAACAGAAACAATAGCCACCCATTGGAGCAGTTGTTGAAATTACCATTATTGCCACATATGCTAGTACCAGTGACATTGAAGGGCAAGTGTTGCTACACTGTATTATACTAATGGAACTATATATGTGCTGAATGCATTTATCAAGTGTATAAAGATAATGCACATATATGGTGTCAGCACATAGTAACTTGTATGTGACCGCTGTATTGTGATAGCAATGAAGGGGTTAATATAACTTGATGGATTGATTACATCTCAAAATAACAATGGGATATTATAATACACCCTTTGCAGCCATTATTTCTTAGCTGAGGAACACTGGACTGTTCATTGTAATCCAAAGTGATGCAGATCCTTAATTTTATATCATCAACTGCATTTATAAACCTGAACTGGACCTGGACTATCAATACCACAAGCAGATACTGTTTACTGTTTGCATAATATATATATACGGAACATATTGTTAGAGTAAAGTAAGAACATCTAAATGGACCTGAATTTTGTATTTCCATAGACAAACAGATTGTAGGAATGTGCCATTACGGTTAAAGGATTACACCAATATAATTGTAAGAAATAGATAAGGATTGTGAATTACTGGGCATATTACATCAAAACAATTAATATAATACTACAAAGTGTTCAATTACAACAATACAATTAATAACAGGTATACTATTAATCAACCATGTGAGATATTACACCATTTCAATAAATGAAACCTGCTCACAAATTGCTAGGTCCATACGGTAGCAGCTAATTCAGTGCTGGACAGGCAACATAGGTTTACACATAGATCCATATCGTAGCAGCTAATTCAGTGCTTGACAGGCAACATAGGTTTACACAATGGATTCCTAGATCCATATCGTAGCAGCTAATTCAGGTTAGGGCAACAGGCTCGTCACTGTGAAGTTGAATCTGAGCGCTGCTGGTGGTTGTCTTGGGGTGTGTCCTTGTGCAATGCACTTTATCTTGATTGCTTCACGTTACCCAGGTGTATAAATGGGAACCTGCGAGCTCTTACTATTTCATCCGTGTGCATCATTATAGCTGTATGGGGCCCACATAGATGTGGGTAAGACAAGAACGTCAATGATCAGCAGTAATACCGTCAAAGTGCATTGAGATCTGGCTCAGATGTAAGGCAATATATAAAGACTTAATTATTATTATTATTAATAATACAACTGGAGGCTGAAGAGAATGCATTGAGATGAAGTGTCTTGACTGAGAGCCTTTGTAGAATTATAATTTACAATCTTTTACAGTTCATCAGCCACAATAGTACTCGAACACGCAACCATTGGATTAGAAGCTTGTAGTTTACACCACTTGACCATCATGACTCTGGTGTATAACCTATTAGTTTACACCACTTGACCATCATGACTCTGGTGTATAACCTATAACCATCGGATTGCAACCCCAATGCTCTATCTACAGAAATAATCAGAATACAGTAGGGGATTTATACTTATTGATTGATCGATTAGGTTTCCTGGCCCTTTTCAAAGTAGATGTTATATGAGCCACCCAGAGTCTTTGATAGATCAGTTAGAGCCACTGGAATGTAATCATCATCACTCCGGATTCGAATTCCTGGCCTTGAGATCATAAGTCATTGTTTTAATAATCGTTTCTTGAAATGAAATATATTTCTGATTAAATTGTGAGAGCCACTAGAATGTAATCATCATCACACGTAATTGTTAATAATCGTTTAATCAGAAATATATTTCATTTCAAGAAACGATTATTAACAATTTAACTGCTTTCACAGAGCTCTATCACATGAGCCTAACTGGTCAAGAAACAAACACAGTGGATCAGTATACCTACAATTAATAAATTAACACAACACCAATAATTACAGCACTGAAAAGGCAGTTTGTAAATCAAACAAGAACTTAATAATTATGTATAACTTTTTAAGGTTTACCATGAAATATAATATAAAAGATAGAAAATTATTTCATTGCAGAAATTTGATGTGTTTCCTGGATTTAAGATGATGATATTGATTTGAGGACTAAAAGCAAAGAATTAATAACTTTGGTATATCTGTGAAACATAATTTAACGATAACTATACTACTGTAATAATTTCTAATAGTATTTAACAACACAACACCAATGTTTCCGCATAATATCTATATACAATGAAATAAAATATAACAATGGGCTTAGGTGTTTTTTTCCATGTAAATTGAGTGTTTACTTTTGACAGAAATAAAACAAAGCATACCATATCAGTGTACAGTACAAAAATATTGAACAATTTGTTTGATAGATTCTGAAAGTCTAATTTTTTTTAAAAATAATAACAATTCATTTTGTCAAATAAGATCTTACATATTTGTATTTCACAATTTAATCAGAAACATAATTCATTTCAAGAAACGATCATTAACAATTTAACTGCTTTCACAGAGCTAGACATAGCCGTTGCTATTTCCATTGGCCCACACTGGGGTATAGAACCTGCGACCTTACGATTACTGGTTCGTCGCTCTCAGCACTGAACTAACCCGTCACATAGCAAATTTAATCTTTGGTAAAATCAGAAAAATATCAAGGACAGGCCAAGTAAAGAACAATTAGATTTGATTGGTAGAACTCTAATCCAGGAAAAACGTGTTAAATTGATTGATTAAACTGTACATGTACACTGCAGGAAATAATTAATGATATGAATTGATCATCAAACAATGAATTAAGTGTTTACAGAATCAATATATAATGAATCTAAGAACAAAGCATATAACTGTATAGATCCATTGGTTGGTAGATTGCTGTGCCTTGTACTGTGTTGTAGTCTAATAATATCAGGTCATACATGATCATCCATATCCTTTACATCACCAGACTCAGCACGCAATAAACAATGGATTAATCAGTTTTCCTGGCAGTTTTCAATCACAAGGTTACTAAGTCACCCAAAACCTTTGATATATTAGACAGTAACTGATACTGAAATATAGTCACAACAATTTTAGTAATTTTTTTGACAGAACAAATATTAATTTAAAAGTAACTTTAAAATGTGGCTGCTATATAATAGTATTAACTAAATACTTTTTTAGTATACTATTTCCATTCAACGACAAAAATTGATACTTTTGAACATCAAACACAATTTCCTCAATATTTGAACACATCAGATAATCAAAGTGAAGTAACGTTTAACAGAGAAAAATGTTATGCAGCTAAATTTCACCGACTTAACCAATTATTTTGCCATAATGTAGCATAATATTCTAAGTAGAGTTTTGAATCAACATTGGAATGCTTTCAATTACAGACGGTCTATTATAGCGTCAAAAATATGTTATAATTGATTTTAAAATTAATCTAATTCAAATGTACGGTAGATCATGTTAAAATAATTAAAAGAATACTTTAAAACTTTTGAAGAAATTTAATGAAGAAACATTATGGACGCAAACCTGTTATCAAAGTTAGTGATCGTTATCAACCATGAAAGCCCAGTTCCTACTGCAACAGAAACCCAACAGATTGAAACAATAAATTAATAAAAAATACTCATTGTTAATATAACATGAGACAAAAAGTACATCAATACCCTTCTGGTTATTAACCCTTCCAATCTGGGGGAAATATTTTTTTATCAAATTGACAGTTACTTTTCAAAACATTATTAAAGTAAGCTATGTAAGCATATTGCCAACGGGGGACTAACTACACTGTACAGCAATGTTGAAGAATTTAATGACCTAAAAATCTGATTTTATTAAAATGGTGCTAACTAGCTTTTTAGTAAGCAAAAACAGGAATGAATTGCCTGACTTTCAGGCAAAGCCGCATTGATAGATAGATTATATTACCATAAATGGTATTTGAAGTTAGTACATGGGATGAAAATCATCAGAGGCTCAGAACCAAACAAAATAGCATCTGGCTTTCATTGCCAAAAACTAGGCTATACCTAATAGGCGCACATGAGACTGGAATGCTTGTCCCTACTTTAGTTGCAATTTCATGTACATAGTACAAGTATGGTTAAACAACAAATCTATACCTACCCATATCGTTAATGATAGATCACAGAGTTCTAGAACGGACCAAACATTGGTAGAAGCACTTTTGGCGTTGTTGATGCCAGTTTAATACCCCGTCACAATATTTTCAAACACTGCATAATTTTGACATACATCGATCAAATTTTTCGCTTTGCTGACCAAAATGATGTATTTTGATTAGATATGGTTGGACACCAAATGTTCCAGCAGGTAATAGTGTTAATAATGTGTTTGGCCAAGATACTATCAGAAAGTCTCACATCTCTGGTGCTTAGGTTATTGACTAAGTTAAGAGTGGTTTAGAAAAATCTTAAAAATAACCCAAATTGAACTATTATTGTAAATAAACACGTGGTGGTCATTATTGAAAATTTTCCACACACTCCATCAAAAAAATATTGAAAATGGTAGATAACTAAATTCCCTATCCAATATCATAAAAGAGACTCCGTAGTGAGGGTGTGGTGAAATCTATTTTATTTTGTTAAAAGCAGGTGGATACCACAATCCTCCCCAGCTCAGAAGGGCTAAGGCCAACTTAGAGAATTTGTTGATTTGAAATGAGACAAAAAATACATTAATACCCTTCTGATTATTAAGGCCAATTGGGGATAATTTTACAATATATGTTCTCCTTCAATAAACAAATAAGAAACTGTGATGACTTTGATATAAATCACAACAATGAACACCACTCTATATAACTATAACAATAGCTATAGTAAAGCTTGGTAAGAGATACACAACATCTTAATGATCACAACAATGAACACCACTCTATGGAACTATAACAATAGTTATAGTAAAGCTTGGTAAGAGATACACAACATCTTAATGATCACAACAATGAACAACACTCTATGGAACTATAACAATAGCTATAGTAACGCTTGGTAAGAGATACACAACATCTTAAAACAACTGAAATATTTTAACCGTCTCTATAATACAAACCCGGTAAAACAAATGATTTTTGGGGCATTCTCAATAACTGCATTTAATCGCTGATCGCAGTTAAATATTTATGGCTCATTTGCAGAATGAAGCCACTCGCTACCTACTCTCCCTACTTGCTGAGCACTGGCTCCAAATCTCTTGTACAAAAAATCAAGTGAGAAGGCAAATTCCCTTTCTAAAATCCTTGATATGACACAACCACAGATTGATTGTTGGCTAAGTTTCCTTGGCCTTTTCTTCGACATAGTTATATCTGAGCCACCCAAAGCCTTTAATTAGAGCCACTGTAGTGTCATATGGTCATTATTATTACACAGGATTTGAACGCCTAACCTGAACCTTTGATCTACCGACAATAAGGTGGAAGCTCCAACAAGAGAGCCTCCTGAGTTAGACAGCTACTGAAGTAACTTGGATTTGATGGATTCGGTGTCAGGACACTTTCCAATGCAGAGGTTAAATGTAAATCACCCCAAAATGTTGATATACCACCAAGAGCCACTTAAATATTTCAGGAGCTTTTATCTGCAAACGACCAAACATTAATGTTGTAATGAAATACTAATGTACCAACTGAATAACATTAATTGTCCTATGAATAAAGATGTGGCAGGTATAGAATGACATGCTTAATGTACCAACAACATTGCCACACTAATAATTATATTAATTCATAGACAAACATCTATATATATAATGAACACAACAATTAATTATGCAATTACTGGACTCAAACGCGACTGGTAATGTATCATTAATGTGTAAACTCTACAAGAACATTAATACAGCAATGGATAATAATGTGCCAGCACAAACCTACCAACATAATAACAGTATCATAGCATACATAGGCCAAAATTGAAGATCAATATACGTACTACACAATACATCTTTTCATTCATTTAGCAGAAAGCCTGGGTTAGATAATTTACTTCAGACAATTCATGACAATTTATTGCTATGAATACACAAATATTTTGCATTGATCCTGCGGAAACAATAGGTAGTATTATGATTTGATGGGCTATATATTGTTGGAACATTATTAAAAAAAGATAGAGAAACAGGTCTTGATTTAAAATTAGAAAGAACAACACAGCATAGAAAGTTGTCAAAATGCTACAACTTTCATTTCAATATCTTCCCAGTAAATAACGTCACAAAGAGACTTCACAGAACACAATTTAACTATCCACAACTAATTATTCACTTTCACAATATTTTTTTTTAATTAAAATTTTAATCTTGAATTGTGGCATGGCCCACACAAATTATTTTCTATGTACATACTGATATTAGGATTTGAAAAGGCATGGCTAAAACTAAAAGTGAAGGAATGCCATACACATAGTGAGTGATGAATAAATAAAAAAATGTTTCAAAAATGTGAACTTAAACATTTCCATTTAAATCATTCAAATCATTTACTTCCCAACTAAAAATTGGAAATGTAAACACCCGCCTACCTGTCGCTATTCTCCTAAAATTATGTAATAAAACACCAAAAACAATTTAGATAATAAAATTTGGCTACTAGACAATTTACAATGCAACTAAATTTCCCCTAAACCAATACCGTTCTGGACGCTAATAATATATGTTTTTTATTTTTTTACAACGACTGGAGACTAAGTAAGAAAGGTGTTGCTAATATTCATTTTCAATAATATTTACTGTAAACTATTTTGAAAATAGAGAAACATGTACTATCTTCCTTCCATAAAATATGGAAAGGCACAAAACAACTGGGGAAACAACAAAACAAAAACAGTTCCGAAGCTTAACATCATGAACAAGAACTGTTAATTAGTCAATGTGACAACTGTATAAAAGTGATCCCTTTTTGACAACAAAAGTTATTAATTTGAGCCAACAAACTTTAATTATACATTTTTGGCCACTACATATATAAGGCAATCAGGTGTTTACACGCTGTATTAAAATGACAAATGTATTTCAAACGCCATACAAATGGTCCTGTCCGATCCCCGGAAAACTTAACAAAGATTTTAGGCGGCACATTTTCTTGCAACGTGCCACAAATGCGGACATTATTGGTCCAGCTGTGATCCTAATACTGTGTTATTTCACAACTCTGCTGAGCAGGCAAAACGTGTCCCAACCCTAGCTGGGTTTAAACACCGACATCTAACTAACAAGAACACCAAACAGGGGTCAGGTCAACAGTGTAACCTATAATTCATGAAGACTAACAGGTGTCCGAGCAAACCGAACATATTTACAAGGTAACTCATTGCTCAGAGGTATAACATACTGTATGTCATTAACATATTTACAAGGTAACCCACCGCTCAGAGGCATTACATGCGTGTCATTTATATTCATTCTCATGAAACAGAATAACTGGATTAATTGATATTCTTGCGACGCCTATAGTTCATAAATCACATTGAATCGGTCATGAAAAGAAGCGTATGAACTACATAATGAAATAATTTTTATTAATTAATTTCAAAATTTTGTGATACCTCAATTTAATTTTCAGAAACGGTGTTACATAGCAGCAGCCAAAGCTTTGTTGTACTGGTCGGTTAGAGACACTGGAATTATAGTGTCTCATTTCCTTTCTATCAACAAATATCAGATAGTATTAACCTTTCTAACGTTGTGTTAATAACCCAGTTATAGACGTGGTATATCCGCCATTACTCAATTTAATTATTAGTGCATAACATAGTGGCTACAGACAGTAAGTTCACAACTAGTAATTCTAATACACCTGATATCATCACACGCGATGACCACATGGGGTCCGGTCACAGCCGCCCTGTGACCATTGACAACATACATTCATGGAACAACTGATCAGCTGACTGATCAGCATTAATATACCAAATATATTCAAACCAGCAAACATATATGTCGATTTCTAGATATAAGCTATCCGGCTTGTATCACATTAAAAAATATAAGAAAAGTACGGGTAAAAAATTTCAGAATTATGACGAGATGAACCTAATTTAAAATGACAGGTGTCGGTTATTAATTTTCAGGATAATACGTCCATCTGAATACCCGACACACAATATATTTCAGACATTGTGGTGACATACTGGGGAGATAACACCTCGCTACAACTACATATTACATTTCTTTAATACCAGTATGTGACACAACAATTTGTCCAATGCATCAATCTTTCCAGAAAAAGTGATATGCTATCAGAGAGGGAGAGATATATTTTCTTTGTGGCACATCAGCACTTAGGCTACGCGAGTGCCTTCTGTGTTGGTTATCAATGTTTTTGACGATACAAAATTGGCTTAAAAAAACCAAACTGGCATCCTTGCCGGCCAACGTGCTCTGCCCCCGTGTATTTTAATATGGCTGTAATTACCAAGTAACCGACGTGTACATTCATATCTCTGATTACAATATCATCTCGGTAATAACCGTAGATGATACAACATCAAATATAAATACAGTAGGATCTAGAATGAGTCAATAATAGCAATGGGAGTGGAAGTGACTACACATGGATATTAGCAACAATGGGAGTGGAAGTGACTACACTCGGAATGGAAGTTAACATAGTTTGGTAGGGTAGGGAGTGAAGTTAACACATGTATGGGTAATAAATAGTCACATATGTAACAGAAGTTAACCCATCTGAAGAAGAAGTGAATCCATCATCTCTATGATTGGATGTACTGGCCCCTTAGATTACAGAGTGTGCTATACATCTGGAGTGGAAGTGTTAAACATGGAGAGGAAGTTACCACTATATACACATGTAAGTGAAAGTAGGTGGGAGTGGAGCTAGTGAATACTTCTGGGGTGGCAGTGAATTTATTGGGAGGGTGAATGTACACATCTGAGTGATAATGTACACATAGGAGTGAATGATAGTGTACATAACTATGTGATAGTGTACACATAGGAGTGATAGTGTACACATAGGAGTGATAGTGTACACATAGGAGTGAATGATAGTGTACATAACTATGTGATAGTGTACACATCTCAGTGATAGTGTACACATAGGAGTATAATGTACACATATATAATAGTGTACATAACTATGTGACAGTGCACACCTCTTGAGTGACAGTATACATCACTGTGTGATAATGGATACAAACATCTGTGTGATAGTGTACACATCTGTGTGATTGTGTAGACATATGAGGTGAAAGTGCACATAATTGAGGATGAAGTGAACCCATTTGAGTGATAGTATACATATTAGTGATAACGTCTAACTGTTAGGGTACACCTCTGTGTGGTAATTTACACATATGGAGTTGTAGTGCACACATATCGGGAGGCAGTGTGTGCATATGATGATACAGTGTGCATATGATGATACAGTGTACATATCTGATGATGAGTGCACATATCTGGAGTGGCTGTGCACATATATGATGAGTGCACACATATGAGGAAGAGTGAACACATCTGTATTGGTTGTGCGCACATCTAAGGATGACATGCACACAGATGAGGATGAAGTCGACCTACTCTTGATGATGCAGTGCACACATCTGAGGAAATAGTGGACACATATGAGAATACAGTGCACACATCTGATGGAAGTGCACACATCTGAAGAAGCAGTGCACACATCTGAGAATGCAGTGCACACATCTGATGATCAGTGTACACATCTGGAGTAGGAGTATACACATCTGATGATCAGTGCACACATAAGATGATCAGTGCACACATATGAAGAAGCAGTGCACCCATCTAATAAAGGAGTGTACACATCTGAGAATGCAGTGCACCCATCTGGAGTAGTAGTGCACATATCGGAGAATACAGTGTACACATCTGATGATACAGTGCGCACATAAGTGCGCACATAAGATGATCAGTGCACACATCTGATGATCAGTGCACACATCTGATGATCAGTGCACACATCTGATGATCAGTGCACACATCTGGAGTAGCAGTGCACACATATGATGATCAGTACCCCCATCTGATGATCAGTGCACACATCTGAGGATCAGTGCACACATCAGAGAATGCAGTGCACCCATCTGGAGTAGTAGTGCACACATCTGGACGGATGGCGTAGTCTGATGGTGAGCCCACTCAGATGATGAAGGCCACTATAACACAGAACTGGATGCCGCTGAAGATACCCAACACCAGGAAGAAAACCATCATGGCAGCTGCTTTACTGGCATACTCAGGGGTGGACAGGCACCTGTGCATGGGGTAATAATACATCAAAGATAATGAGATTCAAAACAGTACTATAAATATACATAATTGGATATAATAGATTATTATATTTTGATATGTATTCTTGACCTTCTTTTGAAAAATTATGAGCAGTATTAATTAATGAACCAATCAACAGTCTTTGGAAATGTCAAATCTAGCACCTGACCCATTTATGCCACATCCATATTGAACAGACTACATCTAGGCTGATGCCAATGAGATACAACTGAACAGAGTTAGCCACAGAATACAGATCCAGCATATATGCGATGCACCATCAGAGCTCGAAATAAGAATGGAAAGGGGACAGGGCTCGACACTACGGCATGCCCGATTGCCCGGGGCAACCAAATATTTGTACGGGCAAGTATTTTTTTTTGTACTAGTAATTATTTTATACCCAGACAAGAAGAGTAACTACACATTACACTCCTATAGTAAATTACTACACATGAGACTCAGTACGCATAACAATATTCTTGTGTGGTAAAAAGTATTTGGACGATCACAGAGCTGTTATTTTTTATACTCCTGTATTTTCTTGATGTAGTAGGAATACATACAACTTTTTTTATTATATATTTTTAACTTCTTTGACAAATAACATTCTTTATAGATAACAAGCAATAATATTATCAACAACATAATTATAGAAAAAGAAAATTTTGTTAAGAAAACATAAATCTTGT
>JAODAI010157748.1:0-16760 GCA_027575025.1 Scotoplanes globosa | reverse complement strand
ATACAATATCCGTTCGAGGACTATTCTTCCCTTTGTTTAACGTCCTCTAACCCTGTGCAATGTATACTCACACGCACCCGCACACCCACACACACATACACACACACGCCGGGGTGACCGCAAAGATTTCTTGTTAAGACAAGAAATCAAAAACTAACTTACCGATTTCAACAAGTTTTCTTTTGATTTTACCAGCTTTTTTAAAAAACAGCATACCTACCTAATCTTCCGCGAGTCGAGAGACTTTCCACAAATCCGTGAGCTGTGCAAAATCTCCCACATTTCAGCCCAAACCGATGATTAAATTTACATGCTTATTTACATAAAAATGTAACGTTTTTGTGAGTATTATTGAATAAAAAATCATATTTTACATACATATTCCACAAAAGTAACGTAGGACTTCGATCTGACTAAAATACAAGTTGACAACATTAAATCAATATAATACGGAGATAACATTGAAGTAAGAAAGCCTATAGCCTATAGCGCCAGTATATAGGCTTAATTATAGTCGCATTGAGAATGGCGCGCGTACTGTTTGTCTAAAACTTTCAGGCTACCGTGACGATAGTGCTGACAGGGTTGACTGTCTGATACCTGTTGAACGAATGGAGTGAACAATTCAGCGTCTGCCACGAATCAACCCATAAAACACTGATTTCTCAGAAAAATGTAACCATCAACCAGGCCAAAGAACTTGGCAGGTCTGAAACAGTGAGAAAGATAGTAGTAGAATACCATAAAATAACTACAAGATTTCAGACCTTCATTTATAATGAGCGCCGGCGGGATCACGCTCCAAGGCGCTGCTTAAAAGTTGTCAGGAGAGCAATATTGCTGTCCTAAAAACAATATTGTTTTTTTTCTTGGGCTAAAACTCATGTTTATTACTATGCTAATATTGGTCTCAAATTGCAATGTGATATCAATGATATATACATTTGGACATATTGTATTAGAAATATAGACCATAAAAATGGGTAAAATGTTCAGGACAACGAATTGCTCTCCTTAAATCGCCCATGCAGGAGCTCTCCTGAGATTCTCATACGTGAAGGTCTGACGAGTGATATTCACAAAATTCCTGTGACTATTAGGCCTAGTGTTAGGACTGGTTATTTTTTTGGCCTATTTTTTTAAAAGGCGGTAGCCTATATAGGAAGCAGAGGGTAGCTTTAAAGGGCCATGTTTCTGAGTTGCTTACTGTTTTGAGCGGAGTACCCCAAGGATCTGTATTGGTATTTAATACTATATTCATAAATGAGTATGGTTTTGACTATGATTTTGACTATGATTTTGACATTACTGTGGTGACCGTTCTACTCTACCACACTTCGTCCTTCGTGATGCCACAAGTCAATATATTTATGGTCTCCTCTTTATTCAACAGAGCTACAACCTGTATAAAAGACTGGGTCGTACCTGCATGGAGCTAATCCAATTTTAATTTATTCAAGCATGGTTATAGTTCTGTACAGAAGTCTAGCCTAGCCGCCTAGCATGGCATAAGACATCAACACTACATTGACGTAATTCGTAGCTCGCCAACATTTATATTTGTGGTTCGTTTGGGAACCTGCCTATTATTGGTATGTTTATTATCAGTGACAAATAACCTCCCGGCTATCCTGTTTATAACTGCTTTATGCATTAAGCCTTACCTCGTCCCACGATCCAGTTTAAGCACCGTATTTACCCCCATTGAAACCTACGGAATCAACATTATCAATTGCATGTACACGATCTAGTTTAAGCACCGTATTTACCCCCATTGAAACCTACGGAATCAACATTATCAATTGCATGTATCTACAGCCATGTTTGATCATACCTATATTCTACTACTTCAGCTACCGTGTATATCATTATTGACATCCAATGCTTCATGAACTTGATTGCATGCACACATCCCTAGCTTTTGCCTTTTCCCTTCTATATTTACAGAAACCTACTGAGCCCATACAGATCTCAGTCGGGTAAGCGAACACATTAACAACTTAGCGAGTATGGCAATTCACACTAAACTAGCTGCTCAATATTGAAATTTGCTGATAATACCAAACTTTCTCCAGAGTGGCCACAAGATGAGTTTACACATTGATTGCTTGGTCAAAGGATTGACAAATGCTTTTTAAATTTGAAATGCGTACATTTTGGATTCTCAAATGAAGAGATGATTATTTCATTGGAGGAGTACAAATTGACAATGTTCATCACGAAAAGGATCTTGGTGTTATAAGTCATGAATCTCTTATAAAGTATGCAGTGTGCCATGTAGTCAACAAACGGTGTACAATACTTGAAATTCCAAACAGAACAATTGAGAATAGAAGTAAAGATATGATACTGAGGCTGTAGAAATCACTTGTCGGACAACATTTGACTATTGCTCACAAGCTTGACGATCGATCTGCAAAAGGATATTAACAACTTTGAAAAAATTCATTGGCAGTCAACTACTGTAGGATGATCCTTGAACTATCTCACCTTAACTATGAGGACCGACTCAAATGGATGTAGAAAACTGTGCAGTCTGCTTGATTGCAGTTTATAAGATTATTCATGAGGTCACAGATTATTTTTTTAACCATCTGCTCAATTAGATTTTAGAAAATATTTCTTTTCACAACGTCAGGTTGGGAGCGTACACGTAGTAAAAGTAGTACTAAAGGTTTAATAATCGCAAAAATATGATCGTTTAATCACTGCCTTTCAAAAAATTATAACACAATCAAAAATGCGGAAGAACCAAACTCGTCTCTTGACGCCTAGCCTTCTGCGATTGTGTAAATCGCGCCAATGCTAATTGTTATGAAAATAAATACAATTTTTTACAAAAAATAATATTTATTTCATCAAGTCTCTGTTCCGTCACTTTCGTGATTTAGAACTAGCCTATACATCCAATTAAATCCCTGCCGGTGTATGTTGTTGGGTCTAGCATGTGCATATAAAATACAAGCATTTTTGAGTAATTAAGCTGGCTAAAACATTACATAACATGACCGCTGCACATGACCAACATACATGTTTACATAGAGATGGTATATTTTGTACTCATAATTCGGCATTGTTGTATCGGATGGATAATCCACCACACACAACATGTGTAGGGCCATTGATTTTCCTTGGCAAAAATCTAAAAATTCTGTGATCATATTTCCAAATTCTGTGAAACTCTGTGACCAAAATTAAAAAATTATGTGATTTTCTGTGGCATTGCAAATTAAACACTGATACACATAGCAATAAGAAAATACAGGTCTGCACTATATAAGAAGTGGAGACATGATCCGACTATTAAGATATTCAATGGTATTGATCGACCTGATCCAACCCTTTTCTTCGATCGGAAGAGTGGATCCACTTTCACCAGAGGTCACTCCTATAAGACTTTCAAGACGCGATTTACCACCAAGTTACGCCAACACTCCTTTAGCAACAGGATTATTACTGATTGGAACAGCCTTCCAGCTCAAATTATTACCTCATATTCTCGCAATGTTTTCAAATCTTGATTGGACAGAGTTATTCATATTGGATATATAAATGAGCAATTTCAGCATCCTTGTTTCTCTTAGCATGTGCTGAATACAGTTTTTGACAGTTCCTACGTTTACGAATATAACTTGTCAAGACTGAACTACTCGACAGATGGTTTTCATCTCATTGGTCGTACAATGGTATAAAGTATTATTATTAATGGATGACCTCTCAAAAGCTAGTCCAGGATCCTATTTCACCAAAATTATTTAGGAAACTTTGTAAGTTGAATCTTCGTAGGTAGCTAAGTAGAATGATCGTTCTTAATTACAGAACGACTAAACTTTGTAACTTACAAAGTTTGATTTAAGAACGATTTAAAACTTTGTACGTCGGCTATTAACATGCGAATATGGGTATTATTTTGTTTTCGCCATTATGAAATACTCAGTTTCGGACCGTTTACTCCGCCCAGTCTTCTACAATATTGACAGGAATTGCGATATTGATTGCTTGACTATATTTAACATTAATTTTAATAATTGTAATAATCTTAATAATAATACACCGTCTTTTGTATATAGCACAATTTTATTTCAATGAGATCTCAAAGCGCTTTGACATTGATACATTTTAGCACTGCGATTTATAGCGCCGTCTTCGAAACTTGTGTTTTAGTTTAAAAATTAGTAAAAAAGAACAGTAATACTCAATATAGCAGCATATTGCTCACTATAAATGAAAAATATTATGTTGTTGACACGAGAGACTTTTCATACTGATGATCAGAAATTCACTTTGTATATCATGATATATCATGATCTAAACTATAAAATCCCACATGCAAATAAAAACTGTTATAAATATTCACTCTATCCACGCACCATCCCCCAGTGGAATAATCTTCCACCAGAGCTCAAATATGCCTCAAGTGTGCTCTCCTTCAAGCAGCTTCTGGATAATAACAACTAATCCGGACAAAGAAGGGCCACACGTCAACAGCCCCTCTGGCGTTTTGTGTGGAAGAAGATCAAGATGGATGGACGAAGGTGACAAGGTCGACCATTGAAAATGTGGAAGAATCAGGTAGAGGAGGAGCTGAGGAAGGTTGGGCTAAGGAAGGACGATGTCCCAAACAAGTTTAGATGGTGTAAGGGCGATTGCTGCAAGAGTGAGGTGATTCCAGCCACCTCCGAATTTCGGGGACAAAACCGGATCAAAGCTGGACCGATGATGATGATGATCACATTGCGATTTGAAACCAATATTAGCATATTAACATGAGTTATACTCTAGGAGCCCGATCACTTTTAAGGAAGGCTCCTTATAATTGAAGGTATATTGTATGCCCCATTGTATTACATATATCTAAACAGATACTATTATATGATATTAACACCTAACCTGTGTTTGCACTGACCACCTTCAAGGAGCGCCTTGGCTCCTTATAAATGAATGTCTGTTGTATGCCCTGTTGTATTACAACATGCAAGCTGTCTACCAAAGCTTTTGACAAGGTCGGACATCACAGACTTGTCAAAAAGCTGAATTGGTATGGAATTAATGCCGATAACAGACTTTCTGTCTAAAAGAACCCAGACGGTAGTCATCGACGGCGCCACTTCTGGGACTGTCCCAGTTATTTCTGATGTTCCACTGGGTTCTGTCCTATGTCCCTTCCTGTTCTATATTAACAACATCGCTGAGAACCTGATCTCAACCACTCACTTCTTTGATGATGATACCATGATCTACATGGCAGTGAAGAGTGAGGAGGATGTAGAAATTGTGTAAGACGATCTTGACAGCCTGACCAACTTGGATAAAATCATGGATCTACACGGCAGTGAAGAGTGAGGAGGATGTAGAAATTGTGTAAGACGATCTTGACAGCCTGACCAACTTGGATAAAAACATGGAGTTCCACCCAGCAAAGTGCAAAAATATTACCATCTCTCGCAAAAGAAAAACTTTCCAGTTCCCATACACACTACATTTTAGCCAACCCTAACAAGCATTTTGATCATGCCAAGTATATGAGTGTTACCATTAGCAAAGACCTAAGATGGAATAAACATGTTGATAATATCTGCACCAAAGCGAACAATACTCTTAATTTTCTTCATCGTAACATCAATATTGAAAACCCTAAATTGAAGGAAATCGCCTACAAATCGCTTGTGAGACCAATCTTGGAGTATAGCAGCACTGTCTGGAATCCTGATACAAATACTCTCTTACGATGTTCTATAAAATTAATAACAATCTGGTAGCTACTGATATTCAAGATTACTTAGACCCTAAGAATCATCATCTTCCTACATGTACCGAAAACTCCCAAGCTTATTATATACTGCATTCCAGCAAAGACTATCATAGACTATCTTTTTTTCCACATACTGTTAGAAGTTAGAACTCGCTCCATGATGCTGCTGTTAACTGCCAATCACTTGTCAACAAGAAAGGCCCCTTCTTCAACCTGATTGATAGCACCAAACCAGATATTATCATTCTTACAGAAACCTGGTTCAACAACACCATTTGTGACTCTGAATATTTTAGTTCTCAATATTCCTGAATCCATACATCGACGGGACAGAGAATCGGACACTGGAGGTGGTGTTATTATTGCTGTAGACAGTGATTTCCTCAGTGTTGGCGAAAAACATCTTGAATCTAACTCTGAGTCCGTCTGGGTGAAGATGAACATCGTTGGATGTAAAACCCTTTATGTTGGCTGTAAAACCCTTTATGTTGGGCAATGACAACATTACCTTGGATAATCTTGCCTTGGCAACAATCTCAAGTAAAGCCAACAACATCATTCTCCTTGGAGGGGATTTCAACCTGCCTAGTTGGGATTGGACCAACAAATCACTGAAACCAAACACCCCAGCCTACATCATAAGTTTGGTGAGATATTGGATGATAATGGTCGAACCCAGGTCGTCGAAGAGCCAACTCGACTGGATAACATTTTTGACCTCATCATTACCAATAGACCTAACCACATCAACAGAGCTAACGTTATTCCTGGAATCAGCGATCACAACGCTGTTTATACCGAACTGGATATCAAACCACCCAGGAAAAACAAATCCGCCGTAAAGTGCCACTGTATAAAAAGGCTGGCTGGGATGGTCTTCGGGATTACATAACTCAACTATCTTCAACCATCGTTAATGCTGACCAGAGTTCCACTACTGATGAACTCTGGAAATTATTCAAAGATGGCATTACGGAAGGCATTCAGAAATTCATTCCCCACAAAACCACAAAGACTAGGGATTCTCTACCTTGGATAGATCTCGAACTTAAAAGCAGTATCCGTAGACGGAACAGAGCTTTCGCAAAGTAAAAAAAATGTGGCCGACAAATAGATGAAACAAAGTTCTTGCAACTCACGAAAGTCGTACAGAGAGAACTACGAAGAGCCTACTGGAAGCATGTTGAAGACATCATGACTCCCCAAGAATCTGATACCAATCCCTATGAAGCGGTTCTGGACTTTCATAAAACACAGGAAATAGGATGTATGCAGTGGTGTTGGCGCCAACTGAGTAAGGGGTCAAGTGACATAGGAGAGGTGACGTCATGGGGGCCTGATGCCAAAAATGTGGTCAATAGTATAAGATTCGTCCACCAGACCGTTACTCACAAAGGTTGCTCAGCTCCCCCCCAAAAAAAATTAACCCCCAACTGTTACTCAAAACGCTCCAATACACCCTCCAGTGTACCGGAGCAGGGACGGGAGGAGGGCGGAAGGAAGGTGAGTATAGTGTTTACATAGATTCCAGATCCAGTTATATTCTTAAAATCTGTTAGTCATTATACTTACCCTCCAACTCTAACTTAATTTAGTATGACCTCTATACAACTGACCTATATCTAGCAAACTTTTGACACATGGCCCCTCTTTGACCTCATTTATCATGTCACGTGACCACTCTTGGTGCCAATACCAGTGCTCTACTGCCCTCATCCCATAATATTCTAAATTAAGGTAGAGCTGGAGGGTAAGTATAATGACTAATAGATTTAATAAATCTGGGGGCCCATACTGTTTGACAGTATGCTATCATGGGCCTATCACAATTAATAAATTTGGGGGCCCATACTGTTTGACAGTACGCTATCCTGGGCCTATCACAATTAATAAATCTGGGGGCACTGTTCGACAGTAGGCCTATGCTATCATGAGATATTTTGAGTCATGCCTTTGTTTCATCGAAGATTGAATTTTGCAACTCTGTTTTGTTTGGATTTATCCGGTCAGCAGATATACAGGCTTAAACATACTACTTCAGGAATCAATAAGAAATCAGCTAGACGAAAGCATATTACACCAATAATGTATGATTTATATTGGCTTCATATTGCATCTCACATTGTCTTCAAGATCTTGTAAAATTTTACATTTTGTGGGCTTAAGTTGAACCAGCCTCTATATTGTTGAATTAATTGAGTGTGATGAGCCAGCCCGTAGCCTGTGCTCTTGCAGTAAGGATCAATTAGTAGGGCATACAGTCACATTTACCAGATAGTGTTAGATATTGTGATACATTTAACCATCTTAAGAAATATCTTAAAACTCTTCTATTCCCTCGGATTGAATATTGCTCATGAATTTAGCTTGTGAAGCGGCTTGAGTTGCGACCGTCTGGTCGTATGCAGGAAAATTGCTAAATAAATCTGTATTATTATTATTATTATACATAAATAGCAAAATTGTCATATGTAAGTACTTTCAATTGTGTTTATTTATACAATATTGACAATGAAGATTTAATAAATAGTACCATTGTAACAGTTCATGATTTGTTGTATACATGTCACTGGATTGCTGACTATGCTATAAATCTTATGTGTTTTAAATGAAGAAGGTACCAACAGTGAACACTACACTAGCTGCTGCTAAAAGATAATTAAATGTCTACTCACAATAGTTATGCTGAATGCATCATCAAATTGTCCCATGCAAACAGAAACAACGGCTGATGCTAGAAGAAGGAGAATTAGAGGATCCTTAAACTGAAAGGAGAGCAGAGAGTGATATGCAATGTAACCATTATAACAAGCAGAGAGAGTGATATGCAATGTAACCAACATATCAAGCAGAGAGAGAGATATATGCAATGTAAACTAGTCTGTATCTAATATAATAGTAGATCATTGGTGAAAGGAGATCAGAGAGAGTGATATGCAATGTAAACTAGTATGTATCTAATATAATAGTAGATCATTGGTTAAAGGAGATCAGAGAGAGTGATATGCAATGTAAACTAGTCTGTATCTAATATAATGGTAGATCATTGGTGAAAGGAGATCAGAGAGTGATATGCAATGTAAACTAGTCTGTATCTAATATAATACTAGACCATTGGTGAAAGGAGATCAGAGAGAGTGATATGCAATGTAAACCAGTATGTATCTAATATAATATATCATTGGTGAAAGGAGAGCAGAGAGAGTGATATGCAATGTAAACTAGTCTGTATCTAATATAATAGTAGATCATTGGTTAAAGGAGAGCAGAGAGAGTGATATGCAATGTAAACTAGTCTGTATCTAATATAATAGTAGACCATTGGTGAAAGGAGATCAGAGAGAGTGATATGCAATGTAAACTAGTCTGTATCTAATATAATATATCATTGGTGAAAGGAGATCAGAGAGAGTGATATGCAATGTAAACTAGCCTGTATCTAATATATCATTGGTGAAAGGAGATCAGAGAGAGTGATATGCAATGTAAACTAGCCTGTATCTAATATAATAGTAGATCATTGGTTAAAGGAGAGCAGAGAGAGAGATATGCCATGTAACCAACATAACAAGTCAGTTTAGTAGTCTGAATATAGTCTAATATAATAGTACATCATTGGTGAAAGGAGAGCAGAGAGAGAGAGAGTGATATATGCCATGTAAACTAAGTCTGAATATAGTATAATATAATAGTACATCATTGGTGAAAGGAGAGCTGAGAGTGATATGCCATGTAACCAACATATCAAGTGAGTTAGTAGTCTGAATATCTAATATAAATATTAATATGAAATATTAATATGAAAAGTCTGACGGACTCTGGCAAAGAAATGGTGAAATTTTGTGAAATTAGGTCATATTAATTTCCCTTGAGCTAAAATCACCCAATATGTGCCTCAAGCTTCTTTTTGACGGATTCAGGCACATTATAATTTTTCATTATTATTATTATTATAGTGACGCCTCCACAGGCTTGTAACACGTCTCACTTGCCTATTCGTAAAACTTCCCAAAACGATGATCGTAGGACCTAATAATTGATTGTCGTCAAGCTCTAGAGGTAATCTCGACAACTGCTGGACGAATTCCCTTCTCGCGGAGACCGAACTTTATTTTTTTTAATTTTCCCAAGCACATAGGTGGAGGTTATGTATGTCAATGAGCAGCACCTTGCCGCCGTTGCCTTGCGTTACCAGGTCTTATCTCCGCAGGAACTGAAACAGACTGTCTATAACTCAAACACAAACTGCTGGCGAAGAAAACAGCTGTTCTCGCGAATAGATCCTTGAGCTAGGTGTTCATATAGCCTACCATGAGAGATTTTAACCTCACTATGAAGGGGAAGACGTTCCTGTCAGGGTCTCAGGCAGACCTCAACCGTTATAATAAACAAACCATCCTTATTTTAAGAACCGCCTCGAATTCCTCTGCTGGGTCACTGGGATGCTCAGCTGTCCCACTAGCGAGACAAACATCCTTAATTGACACCCCCTGCAGGGATTTCATGCTGGATGAGGAATATGACATTGAGGTATGGGTTGATGTATATGTTGAGGGGGGTGTCGAATCGGAGTTGCTTGTGGATGAAGAAAGATTGTCAAATTTGTTATTGCGTTTAATGTTGAACAACTTACTGTTGCTCCTTCACATGTACCTCTAAACGACTCAAACAACCCTTGAGATAACGACTGGAAACCAGAAGTGTACCTCAAGTAAACAACGAAAAATGTCGTTAACAGATAAGTTAAATAACTTGCCTCCTGTAGATTGGATACCATCCAACATAATCGTATCTCCAGTAGCTTCGTAACCTAGATACCATCCAACATAACAGTATCTCAATGATAAGTTAAATAACTTGCCTCCTGTAGACTGGATACCATCCAACATAACAGTATCTCAATGACCAGGGACAGGAGTCCCGCGATGAGAATTAAAGATGAGACAAATCTGATACCGGCTCTAGCTGTCTGGTCAATCTGAAATAGAACAGCCTCACTACGTTTTTTAACCGGATCAGGGTAAAAACCCTTTGTATTAACAATACCCTTATCCTTGAGCTGTTGAATTGCTCATTCCGGTATAAAAGGCAATAAAGAAAACCACATCCACATCTTCAATCTTAAAATGTGTCGACTTCAATGTAAATCCTGAGCCTCCGCTATTTACACTAAAAATCCACCGGCATTGTGAACTTTCCCTCTTTCTCCTGCAGATTACGAAATAATCAAGTCTTCTTAGCCGGGGAGGGGATTTCCTCCTCTCTCTTCTCTAAGCACAACTGCTCACGGAGTAAAGTATAAATTACTGCCTTCTCAAACAACTCCTTCGAGATGCAAGTATTCATAGCAGCTTTCTCCATTAGTTCTTCTTCAGGCTCGACACCATCTTCCTGGCCTTATATCAAAGATATAAGTCTGGCCATAAAGGAGGAAGAAGATCCCACTGTAGTGTTCAAGAGACCTGCTTATGTCAAAAGAACCTACATAGGTTCCTCTTGCTCTCCTGTTTGTTCAATCATGATATCTGAATCTAAGAACCTGCATAGGTTCCTCCTGTTCTCTTAATTGTTCATTCATGACATCAGGATCAATCACTTCCCCTTGGACTTCAACATCCAAATCTTCTAGTGAGGAATCATCCTCGATTGACACCCCCCGTGGTGATTTTAATACGGAGAAGGACTGCGGTAGAGAGGAGCCTTGGAGCTCGGGCTGTATTGTAGAACGAGGTCCAGGAGATAGAGATAGGAGACTCGTCCCAGCACAGGGATTTGGTGTGCTAGGCTTTTGGAACTGGTGTAGTGCTTGACGTTGCATCAAGTTCCATTGTTCCTCCATCTGAGTCTGCTGATATCACATTCGTTCCTCGAGGTATCGATTATAGACGAGAAGAGAATCCCTCGTTGCGTCCTTCTCTGGAGTAGCGACGTCACCTGGCAACACGTTTCCCGGTTGTTGTGGTACCTCCGCAGGCTTGTAGGCATCTCCATTTCTGAAGGCATCCCCATCCTTGGGTGCATCCTCATTTCTGGTGGAATCTCCATCCTTGGGGATATTCATCGCACTGCCCGACGTTGACGCAGAAGTTCTGAGGTATGATGTCTGCTTCCCCGATGCGCCTTCCCTACGCTAGAAGTCTTCCGGACAGAGGATGTCGAGACACGGACAGAGGATGTCGAGACAGGAGTTGAAGAAGCTGATGATGCTGAAGACTTTCTCCCGCGGACTTCCTTCCTTTCCGATTTATCAGGGGTACGTGACTTCATTCCAACTGTGTGGTATGAAATTGTTGCACCTCAGACATCATTTTATCCCTGACATTGCGGCTAAGGGAAAGAGTTATGACATCAAAAACAAACAAAATCGAACGAACGAAAACTACATTAAGCTCCGATGCTTTTTTTAAAAATGTAGTACACACAATAGAACGTAGAAACTGTTGAAGAAAAATGAAGTTAGCAACACTAAAAGGTGTTTGACTAACAGCTTTCAAACCCTGAACCTCTAAGAGGCTAGGTTCAATAAAGCTATGCTACAACGTTACCGGCCTAGATAGGCTACAGGCCTAGTCTATCGCCGATAACATTCAAATCTAATTCCGATAAGCCTGGCGAAAATTAACAATATTTCTGAGAAGAAAAATATATAAATTTCTTCTAAACATATCGGTGACTAAACTGAGCCTTTTATATCGCTTGAAAATGATCCAAATTTAATAAACACTCACAAAATAATGGAAAATAAATTTGTCAAAAAGAATCCGACTAAGTCGTTGCAAAGCAAAGTCAGGAACGATTATATTATATCATAGGGTGTGTGTAGTGGTATTGGCGCCGGTGTGTGGTCACGTGACATGGAGAGATGACATCATGAGGTCTGATGCCAAAAGTTTACTAGATATAGGTCATTTGTATGAGATGATACTAGTTGTTATAATATGGGATGCAAGGTAAGTATATGTTATAGATTTAACAGATATCAAGATCTCACTATCCCTATTATCATTGAAATCTGCCCTAAAACTCATTTTATGAAAATGGTTTAATTCTTTTGTTACACTATTTTGTCACTGCGGCTCGAGCTTCTTGTTAACGGATACAGGCACATTATAAATTCTCATTATTATTATTATTATAGCGTGGACTGAAACGCCCCAACGGAGATGTCATTTTCACAAGGGTAACATACAAGTTTCTTCCCCGGCTACATTTATGAAAAGTCCCGGCAGGACGTGGCATTATTTTGCTGAACAGCTTTGCTAAGTCCTGGCTTGTGCATGGTGCACAAAAAAGACATTCCGCACTATAAACTCCTGGCTATATTCCCTTTATATGTGATGCAAGACCCGGGGTCACAATCCCGTCCCAAATATCATTGCGCACATCCCTGTGTAAACTACAGTCAAGTCCCCGGTATAGCGGGGTCACATAAATGTGAACATCCCCGGCTAAACAGTAGTATCCCCCCCACCCGCTATGTCCAGGTAGTGGGGGGGACCTCATTACAATTCATAAATGCATTAATTCTGTATCTACGCATACATATAAATATATTTCCATGTTGGACAATATACAATTGACAAGTGCATTAATACTGTCACTGCTCATACATATCAATCTATTTCCATGTTGGACAATATACCCATTGTTAAGGTTAGATACAAACGATTATTAAAGGGAAATGTAGATTATAAATTACCTGCTCCAAATATTTCTTCCAGAGTGGATCCTCTTTTGCTATTTCAAATTCGTTGTATCCATGAACTAATAGCCTCCTGTCTGCCTCTGATAAGGTCAGGCCAGTCACAGTATCTGCTCTTAGTTTATAAATGACATCATCTGTAGAGAGCTGGGATGCCTCCTCAGCTGATTTGAAGTGCAGCATCGTACAAACTCTCTGCAAGAAAAAAATAAACCAACATATTACTAATTACCCCCACACGCACCGATGTAGACTATATTATATTAGTCCTTGTAAAGTGAAAATAATAACCCTTACAATACTGAGATAGACTTTAACTCCTCAAAAGGTGAAAAGATTAACCTGATTTAGACTTCATACAGTAAGCAATCAACGAATATATATGACTAAACAATGTGTTCCCTGCCTGTTACAATCTCTACAATGTGGCAAAGTCCAATATGTGATGCACCATGGGTATTATGTCGGCCCTGGGTCATGTAGAGGATATTGGTGTAAAACGAAAGAGGAGACCAGTAGCTTTATTTTGATAGTACCCAAATCAAGAAAGTATTAATATTGTAGGTTATTTAAGTTTTTTAACAGAATAGGCCATATTCCATTGGACTTGCGATATATTTGGTAGAAAAAAACCTTCTATCTCAAAATGGTGAATTGCTACACAATTTACCCGATCTGCCATGGTGCATCACATATACCAATTGATATACAGTAGGGCCTATGTTATGTAATATTATTTTTTCCATAATGCGAAAACAACTTTCCACAGTATGCCCATAATAATATGAATAGTTTCATCGCAAAACATGCTATATCCATTTAATAGCCGTTTTTTTATATCAGATTTTTAATGTAGTTCCCTATAAAAAGTAATGCCAAATGGGTTGCATTTTGGGGGGAATTAATTATTTATGTATATAGTTTGTGATAGTTTGTGTAATCAAATAAGAGCTATGGGCAGACACCTTGATCTGCAAAAGTCCAAAAGGCGTAGCACGTTCTGCAATGAAACTATTCATATGTTTGCACCATGTTGAGATATTAGTGTATATGTGATGCACCATGGCAGATCAGGTATTATGTCTGCCCTGGGTCATGTTGAGATATTAGTGTATATGTGATGCACCATGGCAGATCAGGTATTATGTCAGCCCTGGGTCATGTTGAGATATTAGTGTATATGTGATGCACCATGGCAGATCAGGTATTATGTCAGCCATGGGTCATGTTGAGATATTAGTGTATATGTGATGCACCATGGCAGATCGGGCATTATGTCAGCCCTGGGTCATGTTGAGATATTAGTGTGTATGTGATGCACCATGGCAGATCAGGTATTATGTCAGCCCTGGGTTATGTTGAGATATTAGTGTATATGTGATGCACCATGGCAGATCAGGTATTGTGTCGGTTATGTTGAGATATTGGTGTATATGTGATGCACCATGACAGATCCGGTATTGTGTCAGCTATTGGTTATGTTGAGATATTAGTGTAAAGGGAAACGGAAATCATTGGCTTTATTTGAGTTTCTATTGCACAATTGATTTCCAAGCATTTCGGAGGAAAATCTCTCCTATCTCACAATGAAGAATGCCGACGTAATACCCGATCTGTCCTGGTGCATCACGTATCATTAATATGGAACTCAAAACCATTAATTATTTGTATCACATTGAGACATAGTTTGTTCCGTAAATAATGTGCTGGGTGTTTGGAAGATGACTAGAATTTTTTACATTGTCTGAGGGATCTGTTTTTGTCATGTGCTTTATTTTCATATATTATTTTATATACCAGCAGAGTAGGTGATAACTATCTGTATTTTGCCATGTGATGTAAATGTACGCCTATACGTTAACCCTTTGACTGCCAGTGTAATGCAGAGCAGTAACTGAACATGTCAATCATTGGATCAGGTTGCTCCCTCCCTCCATTGGCTGATGTGTAGGACAGTGATCATTGATTAACATGGTCACAGGGAGCTACCGTGGTGTCGATAATTAAAGATTTTTGGTTGCTAAACCAAGATTATCGGTCGATAAACCAAGTTTTTTGACCGATAAACTATTTTTTTCAAATCGATGTACCAAGATTTTTGATTTGATGAAGCAAGCTTTTTGATTTGATAAACCAAGATTTTCGATTTGATAAACCAAGATTTTTGCTTAATCTGGTTTATCGCTGATTTGTGATTATTGACTGATAAACTTGGTTTATCTATTTATTGAACATTTGGCTTGCCATACACGTCAAGCACGATGATTGGACGTGTCCATACACGTCAAGCACGATGATTGGACATGTCCATGCCATACACGTCAAGCACGATGATTGGACATATCCATGCCATACACGTCAAGCACGATGATTGGACGTGTCCATACACGTCAAGCACGATGATTGGACGTGTCCATACACGTCAAGCACGATGATTGGACGTGTCCATCGTCATACACGTCAAGCACGATGATTGGACGTGTCCATCGTCAAGTGTAGTAAGGATCTGGTACATACTTCCAGTCAGTTCTGAGGTATGCCCGCTTCGGGTAAGATGTATTTTATTATTTGTCGCCAGCGCAGGCTAACCAGCTTATGGCAATGAAAGGGTTAATGGGCGCACTGTCTTGTCTGCATTTCACGTATACTGTACATCAAATAAGAATTTATATATTATAGTAGGATTCGGTACATGGAGGGAGATTAATAGGAATTCAAATTATAATGTAATTGAGATAATAGAAATAAATAACTTGAGAAACATTATTGAGTTGTAGTAGTAGTTTATTTATGTTATTCTGGATTCCTTCCAATAGGTAGACATACAGAGTTTCCAATAATAACATGCACCATCATAGCATTCATGAGTAACAGTGTGTTGCAATGGCGGCGCCATTATTCCTCGACCGGGGGAATGATTGGCCTTCAATATATTAAAATTAGACCAAACTTTCCCAACCTTGCACCTACAGTATGGACGGTTGCAAAACATAAGCACTATTTTAATCAGATCCCGCCGGGGAAAATATCCCTTTGTCGGGGAAGAAATCCCTTTGTCAGGGAAAAATACTACTGTCGGCGGAGGTCTAGTTCGCTTGTATATCATAGATTCTTTTCCCCTCAGTGTATTATCAAAAATACTTATTTAAAATACCCCACCGGATTCAGCTAACGGGGAGTGTTTGATGGCTGCTGATGCCGCCGTAACCGTTGTGACAACAATGTCTCCTCTGACTCACCAGTTAGATCGGTTGATAAAGGGGTGGGGGGTTAGGACGGCGGATGGGGGGGGGGGGGGATTGATGG
>JAODAI010157637.1:0-10927 GCA_027575025.1 Scotoplanes globosa | reverse complement strand
GGAACCAATATTGGGGGGTTGTTTTCGAGCTACAGTGTGTGGGGGGGTGTCTGAATAATGTTTGTAATATCGGGTTTAAATGTAAAATGTTCCACGAGGAATGAATTTCGAGGATGAGGGGCGCGAGGGAGCTATGGTGTGTAACGATTAGAGGAACCTAAAAAATCATGCCCCCAGATACGTAAAACTATCCCTATGCTTTATGTCCTTTGGACAAGGACGTTAAATGACGGTCCCGGGGAAGGACTACCTGTCTTGTTATTCTAGTCTGACCAGGGATATGCAACTATAGTTGCATATGCCTGGTCTGACCATCTATTCGCAAAGAGTATGGGGAGTTATTCCGGATGGTTATTCCTTTACTTGTTTGTATCGTTAATATTGTGACTTGAATATAATTAACATATCTGGTACTTGTATAACCTCGCTGTTGATGTACCGTTAAGCAATTATCTCTCTCTCTCTTAATAAGGTGGGACTAACCCCAAATTGATGGCAGTATAACATTGTGTTATATACATATAAACCAAATATCCTAAGTGGGCATGTATTTGTATACCTTAATTGAACGAACATTTGCAAAAAATATTATTGTTTAATTATGCGCATACTTATTAAGACAATTTTAAGGAATCTGCTGTTTTGGCAGGACAACTTGACCAATGAACATTGACATTTATTGAAACTGTTCAGAAATATAGGCTTTGAAATTTGGCATGGCAAGCTAGTTTTAAAGTTTTGATAGGATGTAACAGTAGCAAGTTATTTCACTTTTTCTAAAATAGAGGGCGTTCTTCAAGGAGATCGCCCTCTTTTATTGGAGAACGCCTTCTATTTTTAGAAAAAGTGAAATAACTTGCTACTGCTACATCCTATAAAATTTTTGAAACTATCTTGCCATGCAAAATTCAAAGCCTAATTTCTGAACAGTTTCAATAAAATTCAATGTTCATTGGTCAAGGTATCTTGCCAAAACAACATATTCCTTAAAATTGCCTTATGATATGTACGCACACAATTTAAACGATGAGATGTATTTCAAATTTTCATACAATTAAGGTATACAAATACATACCCACTTGGGATATTTGGTTTATATGTAAATAACACAATGTTATACTGCCTTCAATTTTGGGTATGTCCGACCTTAATACAATAATTGCTTGCAAAGGTTATACCCAATTAATGTCGCTCCATACCAACTGATAGCACCTCCGTTTTATCCAGAGACTCCTACGTTCATTCAGCCCATGTCTCTCAAATAAATCATTCCATTCTAGGAGAACCACCTGCAACTCCTGCTTACTATCGATCCATAGCTACAGCTATAGGTCGTCATCATATATGTTTTTTCAGTACATTTCTAGCGCTGACTTTCCTGCTAATCTTTATACCAAAGTGAGAGCTGCACATGTTTGGATATAGTATTTATCATCCAACATCGCAAATAAATAGTCATTGTATCATACGGCTGCATATAGCTTGTAGTTGGATTATCATATACTGTCAGACTGTATAAAACATCACGTAATTTAACCCTCAGCTAAGCTCTAATGTGATATATCGATTTGTATCTAGGCTATTTACTGTACATGTAGGGCATGTGTAGGTCACACTGTCGGAGCATGGAACTATTAACTATTTAGTAGAAGTCATGATGTTCATATATACCGTGCCTTGGTGGATATGGCAATAATTGAATACAGCCTATTTATATCTAATCTCCACGTGTTTCATATCACTGTCAGTATCTCAACCCCTGCTATCAAGATATATGACATTATGACGTGCCTTCGATCCTACTACTGCACTGTATACATAAACAAATTATGCACGGCTTGTCCTTCCTTCCATAGATATTATATATACAGACAGGCAGTGTCGACATTAACCAATCAACAGCGACATGGAGCGCACCTTTCAATACGAGGAGGGACTACCGTCTTTGCCAGTACCGAAGCTGGACAAAACGCTGAAGAAATACTTGGATTCAGGTACAGATACATTTTCCTAATAATTGAATTATATACACAAAACGTAATGTAACATGGTCTATCCATGTGTGAAAACAATAACTGTATAACTGCAGTGGCGGATCCAGGATTTTTAGAAAGGGGCGGGGGCGCCCTACACATTTATGTGCTGGAATTATCGCTGAATAGTGTAACGTCTTTGCCAAACAATGAAAAATTCAGGCGCCCCCACCCCACCCGGTTCCCCCTGGATCGGCGCCTGAACTGTGTGCATATAATAGACCTACGACATGAATTATATAATCATACATCATTTATGTCATGACGGTAAATGGTTTGCAATTGCAGCTGATACACTTCGGAATCAACTACCAGAGAGTGTTAAATCATGCCATACATTGATATGTTCTAAGAAGTCTCTTAAGACTCATATTTTCATACTTCTTTGTGAGGCTAATATAATTTTAAGTTTCATGAACATGAATGTGTTCGGGTCAATGTGGTATGAATATGTACATTATGATAACATTTTGATTTTACTGTGAAGCACCTTGAGGTATGGCCTTTGGTGACCTGTGTATGGAAAGAGCTATATAAATCATTATTATTATTATTTTATGCGCGTTTCATTATAATGTCTATTCACCCGAATGTCTATATGTATGTGTATAGATATGGAATAACGATATTGGCCTATATAAATGTTATAATGTCTATTCACCTGAATGTCTATACTATGTATGTGTATAGATATGGAATAACGATATTGGCCTATATAAGTGTGTGTTACATGCAAAATGTGATACAAAATTATATGTAGCTAGTAGCTACGCAAACCAACTGGGGGTAAAATCATGATAATTATATTCCAGTGGCTCTAACTGGTATACCAAAGGCTTTGAGTGGCTCATATAACCACTGCGTTGAAAAGGGCCAGGAAACCCATTCATTAATTTGGGGAAATACGCCCATATGTACGTATGCTAACTATACTGTAACTCAATATCCGGTTTCCCATACTTCAATAAGTTTTGTTGTTTGATTCTGTATACAGATAGCTAAATGGATTTTAGGTGGGCTGGAGGTGATGGAGATTTGGGGTTAGTGGGGGAGGGGGGGGGGGGGGGTACGGATACAGGTACAGGTACAGGAGGTGGAAATCTTTGGCCAATGATGCGACTCTCAGTTAGTATTTTCTTCCTCGTCCCTTTTAGGGATTCATGAGTAGTTCGTTAACCATGACTGCCTGGACATTATTACTTTATGTTTTAGTAAATTAATTAAATGATTTTCTAAACTTAACAAGGGATTCCGAAACGATTGCTCACTTAATTTCTATGGAATTTCGATTTGTTTAATTGATTAACTAATCATGAACATGATATCTTTACTTTATTTTTCAGTAAAAGTATTCGGAACAAGTGAGGAAATCACAAATACATCCAATTTACTGGACGAATTTAAGAATGGTGTCGGAAAAACTCTGCAAGGGAAGTTGGAACAGAAGGCCAAGACCAACAAAAACTGGGTAAGAATATTTGTCTTTGAGCTGAGGTGGCTTATATTATATAGGCCTACCACAGTCTGGTTTTAACTATAGCATATATGCAGATTGGGAATTAAATGAAACTATAGCACTATGTTATACAAATAATATAAAAAAATATCTGCAATATTGTAAAAATCAATTTAAAATGACCCCAAATCTTCAAAACGACATGGATGGACGTTTAAGCTTGCATGGAAATGCCTCGATATAATTATCAGGCTGCCATTTGAATGGAATTGACTTAAATGAAGTCTAATTGTTATATCGTCGGTCCCCTATGCCCATGTATTGAATTGTTTGTGTTTTTCATTGCACTTTATATAGGCCTATTTATTACAAGTTTTAGATGTGTATTTATTTTCTCCAGTAATCTTAAACACACATACTATAAACCAATACAACAATTTACAGTGAATTGGTTGAAAATAGTTAAATAATTATATTGAAGTATATTATACAGTTATATAGATAAATAATAATACTGAAGTATATTATATTATACAGTTATATATATAATATCACTGGAATGTGTAGGGGACCGATGTCATTCTTACTTCAAGCCAATTTCATAACATGTTTAGCTTCCTGCTCCCATGGTACTTCAGGTTGAATCTTTAATTGCTAATATCTCCAACAAAAGTATACGAGCCACTTTTATGTTGTTTGCAGCATATAAATATTTTATTAACTTGTTCCATCTAAAACACCATTCGATGGGGTGGCTTGCGCTCTAATAACCTACGGAGACATATAGACTTCGAAACCGCGTCGGTTCGATGCTGCATGCTGGAGGTCAGATCATGACACAGACTTCAAAATAGTATACATAACTGCCGCACTGCACTGTATACTTCACATTTTATGTTCAACGTACAATAGATCGGAGCGCGAACAATAATCCAGTGACCATTCACTAGAGAGCTTCCTAGAGCTTTACAAATTAACTATTAACCATAATCAAGCAATGCGGACTGGACAATATATATGGTTAGCTTGATTTAGATTATTTTTTTATAGGAAACTCTTTTATAAGAAACTACCATAGAGGAAAAAAAGTTAAGAAACTTTTAGTACTACATTGAAAATCATTAAGAAAACCCCAAAATCATACATATAAAAAAAATCATATAGTTATATAGGCCTATAGCCTTAAAATCACCAATTTGACCTATTTGCATCAATAATTTCAACACCTAGATGTCGTGCACTAGATTGACATCTATACCGTGTACTACTGTACTTTGATAGTAAAAATTAAGAAACGGCTAAGAAAGCCTCAGTATTAGTAGTAAAATCTGCAAAAAATCAAGAAACGTTTTAGTACTATAGGGCTTGACCCTCCTTCCTTATAAAACAACTGTACTCTTCCTGAGGTATACAAGTTCAGATTGATGGCCCAATACAAAGATCGATATTTATATTGATTGATTGATTAGATGTTAGCCTTTTTGAAATAAGAGGCTATATGAGCCACACAAAGACTTTATGAGCCACACAAAGACTTTATGAGCAACACAAAGCATTTATGAGCCATAACAAGAATATGAGGCCCAAAAACTTTATGAGCCACACAAATACTTTATGAGCCACACAAAGACTATATAAGCCACACAAAGACTTTATGAGCCATAAAAATACTTTATGAGCCACAAAAATGACTTTATGAGCCATAAAGATACTTTATGAGCCACAAAAAAGACTTTATGAGCCACACAAAGACTTTGCTATAACATTTATAGCCACTTGACTTGAGTAGAGATATAAGGGATTCAAATTTGAACTTTAAAAAGCTGACCATTTTAAGGAAATTGGCTTGAAGTTAGTCTAGAATTGACATCATCGCTCCGCAGCACATATAGATGTCATGTATGTGTATTAATACTGTATTTCGGTATTTTGGTATATTTCCTTATTTTGTTCAAATAATTGCATGATATTCGCTGTAAACTGCATGTCTTATTACAGTTATGAGACCTATACTATTTCTGTAAAATTACTAAGATGCAGTAGACAAAAACATGTTTTGTGGTTTTAATTTAATAAATTTAGGGCATATATACATAATATATAAAGAAACACATACATTAGGCACTTGATCGAGTGTGTTTTGAGCGTTGATGTCATTAACAGATGTACATGTACCCCTAGTGAATGTCTTCATTTTTCCAGCCTCAATATTGTGATGCATATCCAAGTTTACATGTACTTATTATGGTAAGATTCAAGGGCTATTTCAAATTTGTTTGAACTATATATTTCGGCCCTATCATACTATTCGGAGACTGAGTATACACACCTACAGTAATACGAGTCATGTTTCTTTATATTTTTCACGTTCACTTTCCGCAGCTAGAGGATTGGTGGAATGATTTGGCATACTTGTCAGTGAGGGACTCCGTATCCAAATCGGGGTACATGGCTTCGTGCTCAACACTGCAACTCAACATTTGGCCGATAGCGGAAGAATTCCAGCTCAGCAGAGCAGCCAAAGTTATGTTTGGTTTCGCCCAATTCTTCGAACTCCTACGAACGTAAGTTTTATATTGATTGATTCATTTCGACATTTCGTGGCAGGGTATAACTTCGTTAGACACTGGCCAATCTTCCTGACATAACGAACGGACAGGGGGGTAATAGAGGGCGGAACTGGAGTGCAAGGAATAAGCCATCTAGTTGTCAGACATGGCCATCCCATTTGCACGGCCGACCGGGGTCGAGCCCCGGTCGCAGTGGTGCAATGACGCAGCACTTACCACTATACGCCACAGCATACTCCTTGTATATCTTGTAGAAGTCGAGATATGGCGGTGGTTATGCCAACGGTTTCGTGATTGTGAGATCGCGGGTTCGAATCCCAGCGCTCAGGCTACGTTCTTGGGCAAGGCACTTCATCTTGATTGCTTCTCTTTCCACATGAGTATAATGGGAACCTACGTGGTATTACTATGTCAATTGTGCAGATTTATTGCATCCATTTGTTACCACGTACGTGTGGGTCAGGCGAGGACACTAATGACCAGGGGTACTACTGTCAAAGTGCTTTGAGATCTCTTTGATATGGAAAGCGCTATATAAAAGACGTACTATTATTACTATTATTGTTATTGTAACTTGATATTCAACACCCGATATTGGAGCACGGATACAACAATCGCATGATGTCCATCCAGCTATATCCCAATTGGGATGCATACATTTTGAGGTCTGCTACATGAAGTACATGCCAATAATTATACCATATATCGAGTCGGTGCATAGTTAACCAATTCATGGTTAAATTTGACCATAGTTATTTTAGAGTGTGTGTCCTACCCCCTCCCCTCCGTCGGGGAAGAAATGACTACTCCGTCAAGGAAATTTGGCAATGTATACTGTTGATTAATTTTATGATGAAAACTGGGGTGACGTTTCTTCTGCCTCTCTAGAAATGGCTCCTCCCATCGGCGGAGAGACTCTGGCATACCCTTGACAGTGCAATGTTAGGTTATAGTCCTATGGATGTCTACTTAAATATAAACAAATAATAATACTCAAATCACTATTTTTTTTAACAATGTTGTTTTTATGACTTTTGTTTTAAATAGAGAAGAAGCCCCCGTCTCACGAACACGTCATAAGGTAGTCCATTCAATGGTGCAATACAAAGGAGTCTTCTCCGCGTCTCGAATACCCGGAGAAACCAAGGATTCATTGGTACAACACTTCAAGACTCGTACGTATTCCTTCGTTATTATATGCAATAAACTTGAACTTGAACTTGAACTAATATAAGCCAACGTGAATTAGTCTGGTCATAACCTTTAAAGGTTTTTATCTTTTCAAATATGACTCAAAATCCATATTTCTATATGTACAACCAGTTGTGACCCTCGACATTATACCATATATGTAAATACTTGCCGATGGTTGGGGGTATGCACCCCATGTTGTGGATACATAATAGTTTTCTTCAAGTTTATGAAAACTATATTCCCCAGATTGCATATTATGTATAACACTCTTTAAGTTCAAGTTCAAGTTTATTATTTTCCACATTCATATGACATAGCAGTATAATTATTATAGTGTAGCAATAATGTGGAAGGAGGTCTGGGGAAAGCAAAAGCTTGTACAAAGCAGACCCCCTTTACCAGAAACACAATAAATAGGTAATATAAAGAAAGAAATATTGATATCCTACCCACCCCTTGTAACACTAAGTAACATTAATATGTAATTAAAACATGATAATTATTATGAATCTTAAGAATGAATGGGTGTATGAATTGCTGTGTAAAATGGGCACATATCACCCCCAGATATGCAAACTGTCCTAAAACTTCCGTCTTATTCAGGCTCATACGTAACCCATACCTCTCAAATTATTCCATTCTACCATGGTGTCCGCTCTCTAGACCTCCATATCATTGGTCCCCCGACTCATTGGTCCCCCTCCCCTGTATAAGCTTCATATTCACACTGGATGGTAAAAATGGTGTCACCATTTTTAATATTATTAATGATATAATAGGGTGCCATATTATCATAAACATAGGGATTATATATACAAATATAATATATTCCGATCCTATATCTCTCTCTCTTCTCCCTCTATATGTGTTATACGGTAACTATATGATATATTCAAAATTGTAAGTAAACGGAGGATACCATGCAACGGGTTGGACAGTTTTATTTAGACTGCAGAAACCTTGTAAAAACTACAGTTATATGTAACAGATATCCATCCATACGTATTTCTCCATATAATTATACGATATGTAGACTATAATTGGTATATGGTGTCATCGTAATAAGTTAGGTAAGGTGTCCTAATTGCCTCAAAAATCTCCCAAAAATATATACGTATACCACAAAAGTTTATGTTTCTACAATATATTTTAACCGTATTTGGGGGGAATTTCTTTATCATAACATTGGTCCCCAATGAGACGGGGACCAATGAGGCGGGTATCCAACTTGAGACGGATTTAAAAAAATCTTTATCATTATGGGGGACCAATGAGATTGGGGTATCAATGGGATGCGGGACCAATGATATGAATTTTCCCAAAAATATTTATCATTGCGCGGGGGAACCAATTAGATAGGGGGCCAACGAGTCGAAGGATCAGTGAGTCGGGGCTACTATAGACATGTTAACTCTACCATATCCTCCTACAACACCTGCTGTGATTCCCACGACTGACAGATCGTCTGCATATAACAGCTTTTGCAGTACGTTATTTGACTTTCCCGATAATCACTTCCTTGACCATTATGAAAAGTAGTGGACTTAGGGCACTACCCAGTCTGAGCCAAATATTTTTGCTAATTATTTGATAATACGGCAACAAACTTATTCATACATTTAATTTGTTATTACTTTTTTCGTTATTTTATGTTGTTGTTGACTTGATATTGGCTTTTATTTGGAAATGGGTGGCGTTATCCCAACTTCGAGATATGAAGGGGTAGCGTTATCAACCCGAGCGATCCGCTATAACACCCCATGGCCCCAGCATAACCGCAACTGGTCAAAACGTGGAGAATATCAATTACAATAGTGCATGGATATACACTTGAAAGATAAATAGTTGTGATTTTCTAGTCCAATTTAGACCCAAATCCCCAATTCAAATCCACCCGTTTCAAAGACGATATTTTCTTAATGCATGCATTGTAAAACCAATAAATTTACAGATTTTTGATTTTCAGCCGACAGCTGAAATAAAACTTCTGCTCCGCTTCAAATAATTAGCCGTGCCATAATGGATCATACGACCCCTTTCATATCATGCTTGTTTCATATAATATCATGATATATATACAACAAGTAATATGTACGCATGAATAGTTCTCAACCCAGTTACTTTTCAACCGTATTATAAAACATGTATTCAATATATCAATGTCGCCATAGTCAAGATCGACATGTAGTGTGTCATAAGCTGCTATATTTTATGACAATGTAGGACAACAATTGTTCCCTACAAATAGTATTCACTGCGGTATGATAGTGCTGGTGCTCTGACCCTGTTCTTGTCGGCCATGTACCTCAACACTTTTGACCTTATTTCATACTTCTTATATTTAGTAGTATTCCTATTATATATTCCTATATATTCCTATATATATATAGTCCTATATATATTAATTTTGAATAATAATTATATGTATATAGCGCCGAAATACAGAGTACTGCTAGTGGCGCTTTTGAACATGATTGCATTGAACATTTTATGAATTATGATTATCAATATGCCGACAGAATGGTATACCCTCAATTGATAACGACAATACACAGCCAATTGAATATCCATAGTAGATCTTACAATATACATATATAATACTGGCTTGGCATCTACTATAATTAATTGGCATAGCGATTGGCTCCGTTTTAGTAAGTATATAATGACTAACTTGTTGCATTTAATGTTTTCAAGAGTTTTACTAGATCGTGGTGACCCCCCCCCCAAAAAAAAAAAAAAAAACATAGCTTCTCCTCTTTGTCTTCTTAAAATAATTATATATAATAGTGTAAAAACACTTTATTTCATACTTCTTACATTGTATATATTCCTATATATGTTAGTTTCAATAATTAGTATATATATATATGGCGCCGAAATATAGAGTACGTATTGCTCTTGCGCTTCAATTAATAATTCTTACCCCATATATTAGTCATTGGTGAACTCGTTGAACCCACACCCGCTTGGATATAGCAGACTGTATAGTTAAGTCAGCTAAATGTGATACATATTCACCTCCTATAGGTTCCAAGTAAAATAAAGTGCGTTTTTCATCACCTGCGCTGGGATTCGAACCCGCGACCACGAGCGTGCAAGAACAATATCGACATCCAGAAGGCTATCGTGATGTGTTACGCCTACATTTATTCATTCCTCGATTTCCTTGTATTTATTACTTTAGGGTGAACATTCTTTGGATCTATACACAAATAATTACGTTTCGCTTATGTTGAACCATCTTATTTATGAATTTATTTATATATGTATTGCTTCCATTGATGTGAATCAAATAAATACTAAAATGAAACAATTAAAATACAGATTTCTGAACGGTTTGCAGCACCCTCACTTCACAAGACTCTTCATAATGGTTTCGACTACCTACAATCGCATAGAACAGCTCTTTGAATAAATAGTGAACCAACCTCGGTGTTTATTGTGACTATTTTTAAGTTAGCGATTCCTTCCACATTAGCCCAAATCAGCTATAGTTCGTAGACGATCAAAGGTAAATATAACCCAACCTGACATTTACTCTATCACTACAGGAAGATTTATACTAATTGGTAAGCCTGAAATATTTTTAGAGATATAAATTTAAGGAATAAACTGCAGTTGGGTGACTATTGTTGTAGAATAACCGTCTCGCCTCTAAATTTTGTCAAATAACG
>JAODAI010157526.1:0-10930 GCA_027575025.1 Scotoplanes globosa | reverse complement strand
CGAAATAAAGATGTAGTCAGACAATGGGATTATTTATAAACGATGAGCTAATGACTGAAAATTTGGCTCACATTGAACGGGTTCGTTTGTAAACACCACATAATATTATACAGAATAACACATTGACAGGCACATTCTACTACTACCACATTATAGGATCTTATGACCCGGGAGTATTATACTGTGTCGTATTTTCACTGCCTCAAGTGTATGCAGTGCAGTGAATCATGACGGACATACATAATATGTAGGATTTATACAGGGGTCACAGCAGGGAGCTGTCATTATGCAAACAAGGCCAGTGGAGGACAGGAAGTGGGGATTAACCAGACTGTATATATGGTCAGGGTAATGACATACAGAGAGGCAAACTCAGCGTGTTGACTTTTTATGGCACTAACTACTCAATCTGGGGAATCAAGGAGGTATAAGTATGTGGACAAACTGTAAATGGAGAGGTTATGTATGTATCCTATTGATTTTTTGGGGGAAAGTGTGGGAAACTGCAGGGGGAAATATCAAATAGGGGGAGGGGGGTAACTTCCCCTGCAGATCCGCAACTACCCATTGGTATATAAGAAGGCATTATGTGGCATGCCTCCTACCCCCCCAATATCATTTTTCAGTTTTTTTTTTTGGGGGGGGACGGATTCTTTCTCCAGTTGGCCATATGACAAAAGGGGAATGCAGTTGAATTTGTGGTATGTATTGGTATTTGGGTTGCTCATTTCGGTTAATTTTGTAACCTAACTTATAATATTGCAACGATTTATCCATTATTTTGATTTTTTAGGAATATTTTTTTTTTTTAATTGAGGGAGGGGGGAGGAGCATAAAACCCTTATTTTCATAAGGGGGTAATCTCTGCCTTGCCTTCCCTGATGTATTGTACCCATATAACTGGCTATACGGACAATTATAATAGCACATACTGCCACTAAGTCACATTTACGCATAATTTATAATATTTACACTAGGTGGCCTTTGACATTGAACTGACCTTGACCTAGGTCATTCAGCCCGGGCACCCCTCTAGAAGATTCCCCGGAACCTATGGTATAAGTATACCGAGTTTGTTGCTTTAATCCGGCGTGTAACCATTTCGCCCAAAATCGATGCTAAGCCACCGGACTATTATAAACACATGTCTGGACGCGGAATTGTAGGCAAAGATGGCAAGGAAACCAGTGTAGATCGCATAAGACATGTGATATAATTATGGTGGCTGTACTTAAATCTGGATATAATGCGAGCAGCCATGATTGTGTTGGACTCTCTGCAATCGGTTTATTTGGTGTTGAATATAGTGTTTCAATGTAACCCTATTCAACCACTATTTTAGTTGGGTATATTTTCAGGAGATATGATTATTGGTAATAAATAAACAAGAAACATGCAAAGTGTACGGTAGTTTCGTGTCTTAAATTACATAATTGACAGCTAGAACTCTACTATTAGTAACATAATAAGCAATATGGCAATTATAACGTTAGGTCAACATTACTTGACCAAACATGATCTTTGAGTAACCTACAATTTATTTCAGCATTCCAATATAAATATGTGATGCATCACGGTAGATCGGATATTATGTCGGCATTCTTTATTTTGAGATAGTGGAGGTTTTCCTTCAAAACATATCACATGTTCAACGGAGTATTACTGACTCAATTGAAATAATTCAGTAACTAATAAATTTAATATTTGCTTGACCAATTGGTATGGAATCAACCCCCGCTTACCACGCAATCCACACCCATCAGTGAAATAAAAGAAACCAACAAAAAGAGAAAATATATAATCAAAAAGGTGGGTTATGGATAAGGCTGACCCCAGTGATCAACCCTTGTCCATCACACCTTCCACAATGAAGGAAACAGGAATATATTCATATGCGCTACGCGCTGTAAGGAGTTCGAGAAGCGCGCGTCCCGCCGTGCAATCAATCCCCGCCGACCATGCAAACCCCACCCACCATTAAAGTAAAAGAAACCAACAAAAAAGAGAAAAAGAGATAAAAAGATTTTAAGAAAGATAAACCAAAAATGGGGTGAGGAGAAACCAAATAAGGAGTGAGCGATATGGGTGACACCATTGGTTAACCCTTGTCCCTCTCCCCTTCCACAATGAAGGAAACAAAATATATACTTATGCGCAATCATCGCTGTATGGAGCTTGGAAAGCGCGCTCCCCGCCGTGCAATCAATGCCCACTAACCTCGCAACCCCACTCACCAATACAAAAGAGAGAGAAACCAAAAAGGGGTGGGAAAAAAGAGAGAAACCAAAAAATAAGGGGGTGAGGGACAAGGGTGACCGCAGTGATTAACACTTGTCCCTCACCCATTCCACAATGAAGGAAACAATAATATATACCTATGCGCTACGCGCTGTATAGGGTTGGGAAAGCGGCCGCCCGCCGTGCAATCAAACCCACACCAACCACGCAATCCCCACACACCAACTAAAAAAGAGTTAAACCAAAAAAGGGGTTGAGGACAAAAGAGAGAAACCAAAAACAAGAAACATGCAAAGTGCATGGTGATTTCTTATCTTAATTTTGGGGCTTCGTCTGTATATTGTAAAATAGCCTAGAGCGGCTGTTAGTTATAGTGTATTCTTCCTCACCCCTTGTTAGGGATACATGAGGTAGAGAGAGAGAGAGCCTAGAGCCTATAGCCATGCATATCCTAGTCTATTGGTGTTTTATAAATGCAGCGAGTCGGCCACTAATTAGTATACTTGTCTCTTGTGATATGATCAAAATCAATATACTTCCTAGCAGATCAGTAAAGAAGCCCTGTACCAAATATAAACTCTAACTTTTAAATATTAACTAGTATATAACTAGTATCTCCCTTGATAGACCATGTTCAGATCAAACATTAAGATATCAACTATAACTATACCCATGGGCAGGTAATTGTAAAGCATGGCTTGATGGGGTATAACTCCGGGCGTAAATTAAGTCAGGAAACTACCATGCATTTTGCATTTCCTTATTTAGAATTATATTTTTTGATATTTTTAGGAGGCTACATCAAATATATACTGCGTAAACTCAAATTTAACATCTGCGAAGTATCAAGATACTTATGAAGGTCGCATCGAGACCAACCCAATGGCAATTGTCCCATACATATTTTACGAATAAAGCCACGCCCACTCACTAATACGCGAGGTATTATCGTTAAATCAATAGGCTTCCCAACTAACCCGCATATCATCCATGTACTAAATATTAACTTAATCCGACCAGACCTGCACTCAAACCGACCTACTGTTATTTCAATATTATGTTCACGAGTCATTTCTAGAAATGTTCTCTATAATTCCCGTCCACTCATTAATATGCGAGGCGAGGTAATATCTCGCAAATCAACAGGCTTCCTAACCGAACCGCAAAGTATCACTGTACCAAATATCAACTCAATCCAACATACAGTTATTGAGATATCGTGTTCACGAGCCATTTCTTGAAATTATCGCAATAAGCCCCGCCCACTCATTAATATGTGAGGAATCTTCGTCAAAATCAATAGGCTTCCTAACCGACCCACAGTGCATCCATCTACTAAATATGAACTTAATCAAACCTACGGTTATTGATATAATGTGTTCACAAGCATGTTCACAAGCCATTCATGAGATTATCATAATATGACACGCCCACTCATTAATATGCAAGTTATCTTCGTCAAAATCAATAGGCTTCCTAACAGACCCGCAGGACATCCATGTACCAAATATCAACTTAATTGAACCTACGGTTATTGAGATATTGTGTACACGAGCCATTTCTTGATATTTTCGAAATAAGCCCCGCCCACTCATTAATATGCAAGTTATCATCGTCAAAAACAATAGGCTCAGTCCTAACCGACACACATGGCATCCCTGTACCAAAATGAAATATCACCCATCGGCGAGCTTACAAACAAACAAAACAAATAATCTTACAAACAAATAATCGATGTCATTCAATACTTTTATCAAAGCGGTGGGATCTGACTTAGGGATTGAGCTGCCAGTTACCGCCACGCATTAATTTGAAATTTGGCGGTATCATATATTGATATCGCAATCGCGGTGTCCTCTTTGTGATGTTTTCGGACTTTCATGATTCAGCAGTAGGCCTATCATTATAGATGTAGAAGTAGATACCCTTTTCATTTATTTTAATTATTTATTTGAACCAAAATTCACATAAAATACATCAAAATTACAAACATATATAATAATGTGCATTACAATAATATTGCTATGTGAACATAATTCGGCAACGTAACACCAACGTAACAATTTGCTGTCGATCATGTAACTCAATTGCGTAGACTGGTACGTACCATGTTAGAAACGAAACGTCTACATGTCGAGTTATGTAACTATAACAGCAATTGCGAGATCCAGACCGATACATGATGTAAAATAGTTGTAATTGTCACGAGTTACTCTGTGGAATACCCTCCCCGCCTATGACTAGGATACACTGCTCCTAAATTATATCAAAGCTGAATTATCGTATTTAGGCCAAACTATTAGTATTACACCTGCAGTTTGTCTTTTAGGCAACTTTAAAACAAAATTTTCTTCAAAAGAATATTCGTCAACATTAATTTAGAACGAAATTTGCATGATTTTGAACTTAAACAAATCAAACACTGCATTAGAAGACCAAACAATAAAGGAGGGGCAACCCCCACCCGACCATATCGTATAATCCAATTTTTATTATAAACTACTGAAAAGGCTTTTTCCACTTTGAAATCTAAGCCCCTTTGAAAGACTCAAAATTGTCTGTACTCTCCGGGTCAAACGAATTGGCGCTCCACTTAGATAGTCGATGGACGGCGATCAGTATGGGTTCCGGAAAACTCACTTCGCCATAAATGGGTCATGAGCTGGACCTGGATAAACTATGCATGGTCCATGCCTTTTCTTATAGGAAATTAGGATATCGTGCATATTATATTATGAATATGTAAATTAGTTGTGTGCATATGGACGGAATCAGGCAAATCAGCAATTCCGGCTAATTGTTTTGTGTTTCAAAATTATGGAAGCGTGCAAGATTTCAGAGAAACCCAGTGGGCAATCCGCTTGCCTTTGTTAAGCAGTGGGCCGCCGGCGTTTTTTTTTACTTAGTACGAATATTGGTAATTTGCATACCAACAGCAGCAATTTAAAGTTGTAGACCAATCACATTCCTGAAAAGCGACGACGCTCCTTGTCCAAAACACATGTTAAGCTACATTTGTCCACGATTTGAGGTCGGAATATAAAAGACCGATGTCGATTATGTAGGAAGGATGACATTTTTTAGGAATCCCTGACCCTAAAGCTTGTTTTCTAATTAATTTTCGTTTTCTAAGATGCCATGTGAAAACACTGTTTATCGATAAACTCTGTTTATCAAACTGATAAACGGTGTTTTTCTATTTGAAAAACATTGTATATCGATAAACAGTGTTTTTATTTGATACACTACGTATATCTGATAATCTCTGTTTTAAAGATAAACACTGTTCTACAGATAAACGTGTATCTGTAAAACAGAGTTTATCTGTAAAACACTGTTTATCGATCAGCGTAGTTTATCCATCGATAAACTACGTATATCTGTAAAACAGAGTTTATCTTTAAAACAGTGTTTGTCTGTAGTACATAGTTTATTGGTGGATAAACAGTGTTTTCCACTTGATAAACATAATTTATCTAGATAAACTCTTTTTATAAGTTGATAAAGTCAGTTTATATGTTGGTAAACTCGGTTTATGGGTGATAGTCACTGTTTATCTGGGACAAACAGTGTTAAGTTCTAATTAATGCACATTAGGCTTGCCATACACGTGACACACATCTCTCAAATAAACCCACTATTTATCAAAGTACTACCGGTAATGTTTATCACAATAAGTGTAAACCCACTGAATGACATATAACAATTACAGACAATCTCAAATTAACAGCAATTACACGCCACATCAAATACATCAACATTACAAAGAATGTGCACAAAAGCTACATGTACGTGGCAATCGTTAGTCTCAGAATATTACATAAACTTAAAATATAAGACACCCGCAAAACATATAAAAAACGTACAAAACACACTCTCATATCTTGTAATCTGATAAATATTTACTAAATAAATTTGTTAAAATGTGTCAGCCTTTCCAGTAAGAACGTCAATTATTATGATTTAATTATTTTTGTTCACCTTGTACACCACGTCACAGTCATGGTTTGAGCCCGACAAATACTTAACTACTGCATGAATATTTGTTTCACTATAATGTGTAAATACATTCGTATTCAAAATACAATTATTTTTATCTGGAGACTGGTATATATGATAAGTATAGACAAATTACATGTTGTCTTTTAGAAGATTGTAGCTAAATTAATATAACTGTATTTAATACCAGTATGTATATAATAATACATTAATATTAAATGAATCAAATATATAGGTCTAATACATTGACACTAAAATATTTTGTTACCTAAACTATACATCAATGTGAAAAAATGGACCAAAACATGATTATGTGTTTCACCATATGTACGAAACTTTAGAAATATAAGTAAAAGCAGACAATCTAACAGTCATTTTAATAATGACCCGACACATGCTAGTGAGATAAATATCATGCCGTATAGTTAAGTCTTCGTCTTGAACTAAACATGATTTTGACATAGTGTACATTTTGAAGTAATACTTCATTGGTAATTCAAAGTATTATATTTTGGATTTTGGAATCGCAACCGTTGGGGCTATGTCATTTTCTTCCCATGACTTTTTATTCAAGGTACATTGCGCATATTTTTGCACTATTCCCATCGAAATCGTATGTTCCATGTATACAGATGTGGGCGTCACATTAATTTTAAAGTGGGGTGTTTAAAAATGTGAAATATTTACATACACAAAATATACAGATTGTATGTGCTATAACCCCGTTATTTGTAAATTGGTTGACATCTAGTTTATTGTGTAGGTCTGTATGTTTGTTTTCAGATGCAAAGTACGTCAATTCAAACAACAAAATACCCCCCAAACTAATACGATGCAATACACAATAATGCAAGCCAATTTAATACATAGAAAATTAATATAATTATAAAAAACATTGATATACATAATAAACTGCTCGAAGTATCACATTTTTTTACACGTACCTGTCCCGAAATATATTTGTAATATCACGTTTTGTTATTATATTCTAATGAAGTTACTACGTTCTATTTTCAAGTCAGATTTTAATTGACTTCGTGAAATTTGCATATTATTTTCTAATTACTTCATAATTACAAAAGTTTACTTACTACGAACAAATTGAACCAAGCTAGGCAGAACATATTTATATATATATGCATATAACGTTTAAAGTCAGTGGGGTATACATTGACTGATATCCTTGTATGGGGGTGGGTGGAATAGACTCCTATACAACATACCTGACTGGTAGAGCTCAAAATAGTCGATGCAAGATAGGATTAACCCTTTGACTTCTAATTTAATTTACTGCATCACAGCACACACCAGTCGCTGGTCGAACTGCGCAGCTGCGCGACGCTGTTCATCGATTCAAATGAACACACGCGCATGACAAGCCCATTGTGAAATAATTAGATAAATACTGTTTATCCCAGATAAACAGTGTTTATCACCCATAAACTGAGTTTATCAACAAATAAACTGAGTTTATCAACTGATAACTGATGTTTATCAAGCGAAAAACACTGTTTACCGATAAACACTGTTTATCAAATTGATAAACAGTGTTTTCTTAAAATAATGTTTATCTGAAAAATACTGTGTATCAACCGATAAACCATGTTTATCAGATGAACGTTTTTAATAGATAAACTCTGTTTATCTGTAAAAACAGTGTTTATCTATAAAGAAGTGCATTATGGGTCATTGACCAATCACTAACTACGTTTGTATGTAAAACAGAGTTTAACAGATAAACCTTGTTTATCGATAAATAGTGTTTTATAGATACATTATGTTGTACAGAGTGAAAAACACAGTTTATCGATAAACAATGTTTTTCAAGTACAAAATCACTGTTTATCAATTTTATAACCAGAGTTTATCGATAAACAATATTTTTCACTTGATACACATAATTACTTGATAAACTCAGTTTGTCTATTGATAAACTCAGTTTATGGGTGATAAACCCTGTCTATCTGGGATAAACAGTGTTTATTTAACTATTGCACATTGGGCTTGCCATACACCCGGCTACCGTGGCTTTCTCGGCAGCGAAATTTGTATTCCTATCATCAGGCGCGGATCCAGGAATTTTCGCAGGGGGGGGAGTCCGGGCTATTCACTGATTTTGTTAATTCCACTGATCTGTATAATACACTATCTAAGCGGAGCGCCACCTTGATTGGCGCGGAATGTAAATTACAATTTTGAAAACTTAAGTGTCTTTAGATGCAATCTGGTGCAACATTTTCTGCAATATAAGGTCAACTTTGTATCACAAATTTACCTTATTTTATTTTTTATTATCTTCCAAAAATAAAAAACGGAACATAAGGTATACGGAATCTCTTAAATAATGTGAAAGAAATATAATGTAAAACAGGCTTACGTTGCAATGACCGATTTTATCTTCTAAAAAAACAATCCAGTCAGTGGTATTCTTGCAATTGTTAGTGATCACCAGCATGTGAATAGCCACAGGGGGAGGGGGGTCCGAACTAATAATATTTGTGTATAATTGATCATATCCACACATGTCAAGTCAGGGTTAAGTTGAAAAAAGAGGGGAACTAATTGGACGTACATTAATTGCGAAGCCCGGTCAAGTTGGGTGGAGGGTCCTTCTTGGATTTTTTTAAAAGCAAGGGCTGTAATACGTTTTAATGGCATCTATGAACCAAATACTGGCCTAATATAATAGTGTAAATATCGTCATGGAAGGCGTATATGTAAAATATAATGGGCAAAAGGGGTCCGGACCGCCCTGGATTCGCGCCTGAGTAGACCACTTGGTAAGTTTACATGTGATCGCCACTATGTATTCACGGTCAATGGGGGTCTAACGAACGTGAAGTATTTTCCACAATCATCCACATATGTAAACTGGTTAGGTGTGTAAAAAGATTGGGGGTGTGGTACTCCCAGGGATTTTTTTCAAAAGTATGGGCTAAGATGCGTTTTTGGGGCATCTATGAACCAAACCACATAGCGTTGTAATAATAATTTCAGCCTAAAATTTAGGCATACTAAAAAAATAACCCGGCTGAGCAGGCGGATCCGGACCCCCCGACCCCCCTGGACCCGTACCTAGCCTATAGGGCTTCCGATTATGATAATATGTTTTGCATAATTAATCATTCACATATTTAAAGTAGCTATGCAGAAATGTGGGCCCAAATTGAAGGCACAAGCAGCAACTGCGAGTGCCAGACGCGGGAAACCGGGTGGGATTGTGGTCCTACCCAGGATTTTTTAAACTGTGCTGAAATGCGTTTTCCTGGCACCTAAGAAAAATAATATCGGCATATGGAAGGCATATTAAAATCACCACTGAAAGGGGCGGGGGTCCGGACCCCTGTATCCCCGCCGGCTCAGTATGGGCATAAAATGCATATTTAAAAAAACACCGCCGAGCAGGGGGACCGGACCCCCGGAACCTTCCCCTGGATCCGCGCCTGGATGCACATAAGTGATAGGGGAACTTTTCCCACAGGTTTTTTTTCCCACTGTCGTACAATAGTGGCAAAAGCCCCTCGGCCTCGGAAACCTTTTCCCTGGCCCTATTCACACTGTGGCACGGGGGCCTAACATACTTCCTACGGGAGTCCATTGACCTCAGCTGTTTAGTGTTACACGTATTAACTTGAGTTGAAACACGAATACGCTCTGCTGCCCTCTTTCTCCGACAATTCCCAACATGGTTAGTAATAATATTTCAGTTTAGTCAGTTTTCATACATTTCCTCACCAAATAAAACTAAAATGCCTGTTACGAAGTACCAAGTTTATCTGGCTTAAACAAACCAGTTTGTACATGATATTAATTTTGATATTTGGGTATATTAAGCATGAATTATTGCTGTAAATGTCCAGCCTTTCGAGTCTTGTCATTTACCGACGGAATTTATGGGGGGAGATAATCACTTACCTTACCGACTGTGGCAGGCAAGTGATATTTTTTCATACTAGAAAAGGTCAATTATCCAATCACCTTGTGTGACTACAATAATGTGAGTTGCTAATGAAATAACTATTTTAGGTTCTTTAATACTGTTTTAAGTGGACATACTATTTGCTTAATTTAGTCCTACGTTATTAGCCGTATTTTTTAAAGAATTCTAAGCTTCATAAAAGTAACCTCTCGAAAACTTTAAAAAGAAATATGATCCAACATAACTTGTAAAAAAATATGACCTAGTTTAATAACACTGACTCGCCGCCCTAACAAACAGAGTCAGAGACTCAAACTAAGGCTAGGCCTAGTGAATAGTGGAGTACTGTAGTGACAACATGTGTAGAATTGTAGGCTAGGCCTAGCCTACCGAGAATAGGGCTACTACTAATTACTAGGACTATTAGTATTAGCCAGATTCATGGGCGACGTATTTGTCATCCCTCAAAACATAGTCCGGTACAACTATAGTCTAGAATACCCCGCCTCTCTTGCCACTGAGACTCTACCATTAATTTAAATAGGGGTGTTTCATTCTTTTGTTAGTATTTATTGTATTGTCGTTCTCAAAATAACCCCTATTATGTGAATGGATTAATAGAGTTTCGAGAATTGCGGGGTATTCCATAGTTGGTCCCATAGTCCTTCAAAACATTTTGAATTGCATTTAGGCTAGGCCCACACTGTATTGTACGTCTTGCGCGGAGAACGCGTTCCCCGCGCATGAAGGAGCGCCTCCACATACGGTCGTGCA
>JAODAI010157415.1:0-10930 GCA_027575025.1 Scotoplanes globosa | reverse complement strand
TAGAGCGTTGGACTTATGATCGCAAGGTCAGGAGTTCGAATCCGGAGTGATGACGATTATATTCCAGTGGCTCTAACCGGTATTTCAAAGGCTTTGGGTGGCTCATATAACCTCTGCGTTGAAAAGGGACAGGAAACCTATTCATTCATTCATTCATTCATTCCCATTATTCGCAAAATTTAGGTTTTACCCTACCTGTCTCCGATATGTTGCACACAGGTTGTCGCCACCGACGAGGATGACGGGGAAAACGGCGCCCTCTACTATTACCTCGACGACGAAGGCAACCATGGCAACGCGTTTTCCGTGGACGGGTCCGGAATAGTCACCACCACCGGCCGGTTGGACAGGGAGATTGTCGAATCGTACCTGTTGACCCTGACGGTGCGGGACGGGGGTCGTCCACCCAAGTCCGACACCATCCACCTAAAGGTCACGGTGAAAGACATCAACGACAACCCGCCAGTATTCCCAGACTACCCGGTCTTCAATGTCAGCGAAGGTACGTTGATACGATCATCAATTCTGTGTACGCAAATTCATGAAATTGTAGCGAATAATGTTCCTCGGATTCTAAATATATTTTGACGCTTAATTTTGTACATAAAGGAAGGTTGGCACCGAGGGAATAAAAAACATTTGTAGTATGTTTACCGCCTCATTTTGCCTCCAAATACCTACAAATTTAATCGTATTCGAGACTTTGGATTTTAACCAAATCAGCATTCTAAGATAAGTGTTTACGAATGTGAAATTGATGCGACTTTACTTTGTGGCGAATGGAACGATTAAATCGGGGAAAAAAAAGAAGAATTTTATTATTTTTGACGAGATTCTGCCGATGATGCGTCGGTTACTTAATGTTGTCTTCTCCACCCGTTGCTTAGGGATAACTGAGGCAGAGTGAGATTGATTGTAAGCAGTTATTCTTACAGTCGATCACATATTATTACATAATCTTTCATATTGTTGTTTTCTCGACAGGTTTTGAAGTCGGTTCCGCTGATCCCGTTGCCACGGTGACGGCCACCGATGAGGACGTAACATCGAACGTCAGCTACGCGTTGGAGGCGAATGGCAACCCAGGTCGTGTGTTCAACATCGACGCCTACAGCGGAGCGATCACCCTAGCGTCCCCCTTAGACAGGGAATCTCGAGCACAGTACAGCCTGAGAGTGACAGCCAACGATACCGTCCACGTTACCACAGCGTCCATTCGCATCAACGTCCTGGACGAAAATGACAACGCCCCGGTGTTTACAGAAACATCGTACCAAGTAAGTACTGGGGCCGTATTCATGAAGCTTGCGTACGCCAACAATATTTGGCGAAAGTCTACTTACGCAACGTAATTTTCCTTACGTCGTATTCTCGAAAGTATGTTGTTCATAGTTTTGTTCGTAACTTTACGCAAACTAATTTGCTGGCGTAACATTGATTTTCTTGTTAAATTGTGTTGAAGAAATAACGGTCTCCGGAGAGATGGAGCATTTCATCATATGCAAAATCCGTTGTAACACATAAAATTTTGATAATAAATAACTTAGTCAATAATCGACTACTTTTCTAGTTAATTTCTGTTAAAGTGCGACACTGTCAAATGACGTGTTCTACGTTTATAGTGTAATATAAAGTTCAATGTAGAGGCTCAATGTACACACAGTGTGCATGTAGTGTTATGAAACAAACAGTAATTTCCCTTTCAATGTTGTCAAGTTCTTTTCATGAAAATCAATTGTGCGTGACAGGTGCTATTTCTAAAGAATTATCATAACAAAAGAATTGCCTGTAAATGCGGTTTGAAGCCTTTCTAAAGTAAACCCCAAAGAAGTAGGTTTAAACTAGATAAACAAACTGTCACTTCCTTAACTTCTTTGGTAGGCATACACAGGGTAAGTTACGAACTTCCTACAAATGTTTTGTGAATAATAATTACGCATTTGCGTACAAACTTCGTAAATTTTTTGCCGTACAAACTATCCTATGCGACTCTTTGTGAATACGCCCCCAGGTTGACATGCCTTAGTCAAGCAAAATTAGTGGGGTTCGGAGACAAAAGAGGGCGTTATTGCGAATAAATTTTAATGAAGGGAAAAAAGCTAAACATTTAAAAAAATGGGGGGTGACTGTTTATATCTGCTTAATTTATAATGGGATTCAGTTAAAGGATAGTCCACCCTCAATGAACAACCATCATAATAATACATTGATAATAATAATGTTGTAACATTCTAATCGTTTTTGTAAAAATGGACGTACAGAACTTGAAAAAAAACGACATAACAAGGACCTAACGTTGTACGCTATAACGCGCCATCCTCATCATGTACTCACTTGTAATATTGCTCAGAGAAAGTTTGTATTGACTTACTGTGTAATTTTCATATAAAAACTATGGAGTAGATAAGGAATTTTGATGTACAGATATACCTAATAATTCACTGAAATCCTATAAATCAATTTCAAACACCAAGAGGAATATAGCAAGGGAAAAATTATGACTGTTTTCCTTCAAAATGATGAATTTAAATGAATGAAAATTGCTGCCAAATTTTGAAAATGCATATTAACCGGTATAGTGTGCATATGATATATGCGTGCATTTGTACACGCAGCGCGTACACTACTGTTCTGGTAGACGCCTCGATTCTGTGTGGCAGTATTCCCGACGGAGTACAGTACGTCGGAGGCTTTTTCTCAAATTCAAATTAACGAGGCGTAAACAACAACTTTAAATGGTGATTTCTTGAAATTGTAAGTATGAAAAGTGTCAATTTGGTATATGGTATTAACTTATTTTCCATCAATTCCTAAATTATTTTGAAATTAGGGTGGACTATCCTTTAATTTTTTTTTTTTTTAATATTACAACACACTCTCTCTCTATTGAATGCCTAGTGGTGAGGAATAAAATCCTAACTGACGGCCGCATCATTGGCTAAAGCTCTCCACCTCCCTCTATCCGTAGCCATGACCCTCCAATCTCAATCACTCCAGCCCTCCTAAAATGCCTCATCACAGTCCTTCCATTTCAAACGAGGTTTCCCCCCTACCCGTTCTACCAACTTCCACATGCGCCATCTTCGGGAGTCCACTTTCATCCATGCATTCTACATGTCCAGCCCACCTTATCACCCTATCTGTAAGGCTCCTGTTCATCCCAATCTCCTCCCGAATATCCTCCAAACTATTCCTATCCACCCGCTTAACCCCCACAATCTTTCCCAATTATTTTCGAGTACAGTAAGAAATAGTAATCTGACTGAATTAATTCAGTTGATAGCATCGGCAATCTGCCCACTTGCGAATGAATCTTTTCCTCTTTTCTCTATCTCCGTAGATCGATCTGCCAGAGTCGACTCCCGCCGGCCGTTCGGTGCTCACGGTGAGCGCCACAGACGCTGACGAGGGCGACAATGCCCGGATCGTGTACAGCGTCGGTGGTCCGCTGTCGGGCCTCTTCCGAATCGACGAGGCGTCTGGCGCCCTCTACTTGGAAAGGACAGTCGAGTTTGACCAATTACAGGTGCCGCTTCGGCTGACCATCCACGCCACCGACGGGGGACATCCCCCGCTGACCCAATCCGTGACCGCTGTCATCGTGGTGACCAGAGTTGACATTGACCCGCCCGTCTTCAATCCTTCTCACTTCTACACCAACGTAGCGGAGGACGCCGCGGAGGGCAATGTGGTCACCACGGTCGCCGTGGTCAGCCCGGAGGCAGATCCCATCGCCGACCGACGTGTCCGATACCGCATCGAGTCTGGAAACGATGCCGGCGCGTTCATCATCGCGCCGTGGACCGGCGACATCACGGTTGCCGGACCGTTGGACCGAGAGTCCACGGAGGAGTACAACCTCGTGGTGATGGCTGCTGCGGTGGTTGCCGTGGGCACCGTCCCCCGCAACGCCACGGCGGAGGTGCTGGTGCGGGTTCTGGACGTGAACGACAACCGGCCCGTTTTTCGGCCGTACAACTTTACGGGCGCGGTCAAGGAATCGGCCGGACCGAACACGGCAGTGGTGCGGGTCACGGCCTCCGACGCGGACGAAGGAGTGAACGGCCAGGTCCGGTACAGCATCCAATCGGGAAACAGTGCCGACCTGTTCTCCATCGACGGCAACACCGGCTGGGTAAGGGTCACAGGTCGTTTGGACCACGAGACGATCAGCCGGGTCAGGCTGATTGTCTTCGCGAGGGACGGGGGGGTCGGCAGCGACTTTGCCAAAGCAACCGTTTTGATCGACATCACGGGCGAGGACGACCACGCGCCCTCCTTCCCCTTTCCCCGCTACCAGGGGACGGTGGAGGAGAACGAGCCGCCCGGGTTCGTTGTGTTCAATAAGTCGGCTTACGACGGGGACACGGGACCAATCGGCCAGCCCGGCTACTCCATCGTTGGCGGCAGCGGCAGGGGTTTCTTCAAGATCAACGGGGAAACGGGCAAGGTGATGTCGATCGCGACGTTCGACCGCGAACAGGTCCAGTCGTACGTCATTGTGATCCGCGCCAACGACACCGGCAACCAGTCCGAGACTACGCTGACTATCTTGATCCGAGGCGTAGACGAATACTATCCCAAGTTCGTCCACACCGAGTACAAGTTCTCGGTGCCGGTGGATGCCGGGGCGGGACACCTAGTTGGGAGGGTGCAGGCGACGGACGAAGACTTGGGTCAAGGGGGCGAGATTGTGTACGCCTTCCAGGACCCGCAGCCGCACTTTGCCATCAACGGAAGTACCGGCGAGATAACTGTCAAAGCCGTGTTTGGAAACGGCAGCAGTGTCCGGAGAGCCAAGCGATCGGTCAACGGGCCGTTCTCATTCATAATAACCGCCGGTACCGGTCAGAACCACTCTCTCAGCACCCACGTGTCCGGTGTCGTGGAGCTCGCGGAGCACGTGCAGGTCGCGGCGGCTGTAGCCGCCTCACCGCTCCTGTTCATTCTCGTGCCCTGCTTCGGCGTTCTCGTGCTCCTGGTCTTTGTCATAGTTGTCCTCTGCGCCAGCCTCCGGCTACGGAAGAGCGGGGTGGCGGACCCTCGGGGGGATGACAGCAGCCTAAAGGGTTCCATGTCCTCCCCTCGCTCCTACGACACCGCCTTCGACCAGCATGTGGAGATGGCCGGCCGCGGAACCATGAACCCCAACGTCGGCGACGGTCGGGTGCCGACCTCGCGGACCTTCTACGGCCTCCCGCCGAGGGTCGACTCCCGGGAGGGCCGCAAAAGGGACCTCTACGAACATTCGCAGTCGCATTCGAGCGGCCGCGGCTCCACCACCGTGGAGGACGACGAGATCCGCCGGATCAACGAGAAAACCGTTTCCCCGTCCCAGCCGAGGGACGCCATCGATTCCGGGATCCAGCATGACCAGGACGACGGCTCCTATTACCGGCACAGCGCATCTGGCAGCACGCCCTGCATCAAGCCGTTCAGCACCAGCGCAGAGAGCATGCACATCTTCGGCGACGAGGGGGGCGGTGAGGCGGTCGGCCAGATAGGCCAGTTAATCTACGCTCATTTAGACGAGTCCACGACGGATGGGGACGTCGGGGACGGGGACAGTGTCGGGGGCGCTCCGGTCTTTGGCTACAACTCCGAGGTCCAGCGGCGCATCAACGGGGGCGGCGGGTCCCTGGGCTCCATCGTGAACGGCGAGGAGGAGCTCTCGGGCAGCTACAACTGGGACTACCTGCTGGACTGGGGGCCCCAGTTCCAGCCCCTGGCCCACGTCTTTGCCGAGATCGCCAAGCTCAAGGACGACGGCGACCTGAGGAGGGGGGGCGGGTTCCCGGAGCCGTCGCCGCAGAAGAAGGCCTTCCAGCCGGTCAACCAGCACCACCCGCCCCCGCTGATAACCAACGTGGTCCACGGGCCCATCAAGCAGCTGGACCACCGCGCCTCGGTGCAGCACAACAACTCGCTGAACAAGTTCCGCTCCGGCCACAAACAGTTACCGCGCTCGCCGATAGCGTACGGCAATTCACTGATCCCTTCGGCGGTGACCCCGGACCTCTCGCCCTCCCTGTCGCCCCTCGCCCCGGGGTCGCCGTCCCCCCTGGTCACGTCCGCCGGGGTGAGCTCGACGGTGAGCAGCCGTCGTGGCTCGGCAGGCTCAAAGTCGCACCAGTCGCCTGGCTTGACCCGCAGCAACGTCTCCATACCGCCGGCGTACGAGCAGGAGATTCATATTTAGTAGCGGGCTGTCGGGGGAAAATGGGCTGCGGTTAGCTTGTTCTGTGTACAAATTGGGTGTAAAAAGTAAAAAGTTGTGTATATGTGTGTGTACAGGGGTGAAATGAGTGACGGAGAGAGATCGTATATCTCCAGTGAACTGGTGACGATGACTACATTCCTTCCAGTGACTTTTAGCTGCTGTGTATTGATGGCGTTTGGTGGCCGATACAACCATGTTGTTGGATACGACTGGGAAACTTAATTAATCAATTAATAAGCTTGTTCTGCTGCAAGATATGCAATCTTGTCTTATTGTAGGGTATGGCGATTACATGAGATGTACCTTTGTGTAGTCAACCACCCATACATGTCAATATTCCGCCTAGGGAATACACAGGCGTATATAGGATCCCTATCGGAGGGGAGGTGTGTGGGGGGAGGGCTCAAAAACTGACAGTCACTCCTAAGCATGACTTGCTCAATGGTCAAAACTGACAAAATGACCAAATATGACAACATAATTATATAACACCACCTTTGAGGGAGCCATCTCCCCCGTTGCTCTCCATCCCCAATTTGCCGTTGAAAAAGTGAAGGGTTAATCACTAAACTCCGCAATTAATCTCTTTGGAATACTGTTACATTAAATGTGACAAAGATACAGGTCTCTGGGGGGTACTACTGTAGGACAAGTAGTATTTTGAACGATGGCGTGATACTCAGGAGTAGATTTGACTTTTGACCACCCCGATTTGCATAGCAATGTCAGACCCCCCCCCCCCCCCGAAAAAAATCAGGATATAAAGAAATTATATTCAACAGAACTTAGGGCAGCATTCCAGTATACGCCCCCCCTTAAAACGACATTGGGGGACATATCCCTGGTTTTGATAGAATGGGCCACATCTCTGAGATAATAATAATACACCGTCTTTTGTATAGCGCCATTTCATCTCAACGAGATCTCAAAGCACTTTGACATTATTACCCCTGGTCGTTGGTGTTCTAGTCTGACCCACACATATATGTGGTCCCAAAATTGGCTGCAATAAATGAGCACAGGTGACATAGTAACACCTCACAGGTTTCCCCTTTTATACACCTGGGTAAAGAGAAGCAATCAAGATATAAAGTGCCTTGCCAAAGGACACCGCCTAAGATAACCACCAACAGCAGCAGTGCGGTCATAAGTCTGTTGCCCTATCCACTGGGGTATCTCTACTTTGAGATATATCATATGTTAAACTAAAGGTATCGCACTTTGGGCTGGCTGGCTACATGAAGTAACTAGACTACCCAGAGCGATACACGTTTTATATCTATGAATTTAAGCATAAAGTTAAATAGAACTTTCACTAATTTTATGGTACCAAAAAGGATATGAAAGCTTAATGATCATCATAATTTGAATTTCCATCATTTGTACTTAATTTACTTACGTGTACTAAATTATTTTTGATATTTAATGTCAAACAGGGTTCTGCCAAATGCATGTTGATAGAAATGTATGTGGTACGTGATTTGTCACATTTACATTGAATGCCGCACGTCTGTCCCCCCCCCCTCCCCCAGAAAGCCGTAAAGTGTAGTAGTGTAAGGATTACATTTTCCGGGGAGTAATTGTCCGGGTTGGTATTTGTCTTGGGGTCAGTTGCCCGGATACGGTCGGCACCCTACCTGTCGTGTGCTTTGAAATTAAATTTATTTCCACTTTTTCAGCATAGTAGTATACAATACATATTTCATATGAACATAGTAAGATTAAGTGGAGAAGGAAGAGATTAACACGTTTTGTGCGGGAATAACGTGATTTTACGTTTTCCACTTTGACCAATTTAAGTAGTGGTGATTATATGCATGTAATAGTGTTTAATACCCACGATAGGGGCGCTATGTAAAAATAATGCTGCTCCACTTCGTTAAATAAATAAAAAATATATTACTTTTTACAGTACATTTAGTATAAAAGCAATCAATCATAGGCATATGTAACACACTAAAAGGTAATACAGATAATGAATACTTTATTTCTTGAAACTCAAAGCCAGAAATGCGGAGCATCATCGTCACCGACACAATATTCCACAACTTAAGTAACCGGTCTTGCCGATGGCGTTGTTAAGCCTACAACATGAGAGGTGAGCTGGCTCGGCGGTAGAGTGCTTGACTTGCAATACAGGAGACATGGGTTCGAAACCCACTAGGTTTGTTTTAGGTTCCTCGCAAAAATTTTGGATTGTGATTGTTACTTCAGTTGCGGTTTACAACTCCTCACCTCGCCGTCGGCCTTTTTGAAAATGGTCAAAGATTGATAGGCACTCTCGTCCATCGGATGGGGACGTATGAATGGCGGTCCCGGGGTAGGATCACTCCTACCTACCTCTACATATCTGATCAATCGCCCTAGACTACCATTCATGATCACATCTGATACCGTAGTTTATCCTGAACGCTATGCTCAAGTTATGAGTCCAGTTCAGTATTCTACAGAAACAGAAACATGTTAACAATGTACCCTTAGATCAACCAATCAATCCATACATTGTTCTTTTTTTATTATTTACGAATGTTGTCGATCGATGTTTCAAAGCTTGATTAATCGATCAATTGAGATGCGTTATTAGTCAGCCGAGTTACAAATGAGCCAATCAATATATCCCTGTGTCTCTCTAACTGATCTGTGAAAGCTTTGGTTGGCTAATATAGCCTGGTCGTTGAAAGGGGCCATGACGCCTAATCGTTGCTAAATTTGATGAAATGACGTAACGTGCCGATATTTGGGGATATTTTGTGGCAAGGAGTATTAATATCATGACAAACCTGTATGTACTATCATGTCATATTTGTTTATTAGTATTGTGCCATATTAATGCACGAGTATGGTATCATGGCACATGGTTCTTAATGTCACGAAAGCTATGCCGTATTTAGCCATAGTCTACTTATGTATAACAATATCTTGTGTGAATGCATATTGTGGTCTATTATACGTATGTGTGATGAACCACGGCAGATCGGGTATTATGTCGGCATTCTTCATTTTGCGATATAGGTTTTCCTCCTAATACATTCCAGTGGCTCTAACTGGTATATCAAAGGATTTGGGTGGCTCGTATAACCTCTGCGTTGACAAGGGCAAGCAAGGAAACCTATTCATTCATTCATTCCTAATATATCGCATACGTACAATGGCACATAGCAAAATTACATTAAAATTTCAGTGACTTAATATTTTCTTGATTTGATATAGAAATTAAGCTAATGGGTCTTCTCTTTCATGTACACTAATATCTCAATAAATATTGCATAATTATGGTTGCATCATGAGGTTTATGTGCAGTAATAATAATAAATATTGCATAATTATGTGTGGTATCGTGAAGTTTATGTGCAGTAATAATTATGCCGGAGTAATGTGCCTTACTTATGCACCATGCCTGTCCCACATGACCGAATTAACACGGTGGTGTATCATAGCCCCTACATACGAAGAGTCTCATCGCAAAACGTATTGTATCCATTTTAGCCGTTTTGTGTAACACGTCTTTTGTATCGGATTTGTAATGTAGTTCCTTGCAAAAAGTAATGCCAAAGGTTTTGTAATTTGGGGGGAATTATGTATTTCTCTGTATTGTTTGTGATAGTTTGTTTATTTAAATGAGAGCTACTACACAGACACCTACCTTAACCTGCTAAAGTCCAAAATGTCATTTAGCGCGTTCTGTAATGAAACTCTTGTGCCATACTTCTGTATGACTATGTAATAATGTAACCAAATTTTGCCACAGATGTTTTACCATTTTGTGCCTGGATATTGTGTTCATTAAAGTCAGGTGGTCCAATACGGAGTAATGATGGTTACATTCCAGTGGTTTTAGCTGTAAATATCTAGGGCTTAGGGTGGCTCATGTAACCTCTACGTTGAAAAGGACCAGGAAACCTAATCAATCAATGGCTCTAACTGTAGATATCAAAGACTTCGGGTGGCTCATATAACCTCTGCATTGAAAAGGGTCAGGAACCCAATCAATCAATCAAGATTATATTCCAGTGGCTCTAACTGGTATATCAAAGACTTTGGGTGGCTCATATAACCTCTGCATTGAAAAGGGCCAGGAAACATATTCAATCAATCAATCGACGAATGCTCGTGCATTAGGTGCCATATTAATGCATGAGTGGCATGAGTTACTGTATATAGCATGGAGAATAGCCATCTACAGTAGTCCAGTGATCCTCTAGACTTGGACAAATCTTGAGGATGACACCATTACACTGCATGGTTACCAATGAGTTGCTAAGCACAATATAACAATCAATCAGATGCAGTTATGCCAATTGTGTCATGTTTTACAATGAATATAATTATATGCCATAATGTAGTCATGATGTTGTACTTCTGTATAAAAACTATTATGCTGGAGTTTTATATATTTGCCATGCATTAGCATTATGTCATATATTATACTCGTACTGTCTGCTAATATGTATGCAGTATTGTGCCCCATTACTGCATATTGTGTCATATTTGTGAGTACATACTAATCCATGTCATACTGATTTATGTCATACATATGCAGTACTGTGTCCCATTACTGCATATTGTGTCATATTTGTGAATACACCCTAATCCATGTCGTACTGATTTATGTCATACGTATACAGTATTGTGCCCCATTACTGCATATTGTGTCATATTTGTGAATACACCCTAATCCATGTCGTACTGATTTATGTCATACGTATACAG
>JAODAI010157193.1:0-10931 GCA_027575025.1 Scotoplanes globosa | reverse complement strand
TTAGAGCAAACATCCATATAAACCTTAGTATCGTCTGCAAATTTATTAATGCCTGAAACACCAACAACATCGTCTAAGTCATTCATATAAGCAACAAAAAATAATGGAACCAACACAGAACATTGGGGAACACCACTAGTGACACTCCTCCAGCAAGACGCAGAACCACCTACAAATATACTCTATGTCTACGTCCGCACAACGAACCACGAATCCAATAAAGTAGAGAACCCCTGATACCCAAACCTTCTGAATTTTAACAACAGTCGCTTATGAGGCACTTTATAAAAGGATTTTTAAAAATCTAAAAATACAACATCAACTGTATTACCATCATCCACAGACCTAGTAACACTCTCAAGAAATTCCAGAAGACTAGTAAGACAATATCTACTCTTCCAAAAACCATACTGTGAATCCTTGAAGACACATGAACTTATCTTTGTATCTATCTCGAGACTAGTATAGTAGGCCTATAATCGAGTTTGGTTGCGATCGACCGTACGACAGATCGTAGATTGCCACGAGTGGTGGTACGATCAGTCTTAATAGCCACGATTATTCGTACGACCGGACTTTAGAAGCCACGATTGGTGGTACGACTAGTTTTTAATAGCCACGACTAGTCGTACGACAGCATACAATTGGTCGTGACTCGTACGATCGATCTTCTCGAATCATTGGTGATCGCACGACCGAGCGTACGATCAGGGTATGACTAGTCTTAAAGCAATCGCAAGCTAAGACCATGTTACGACCGATCGCAAGCATCACCGATCGATCTCATCTCGACCAACGTACGATCCGGTGTGACTGGGGCTTAATTGTTGCTAGTTCGTCAACATATACATGTAGCAGCTTTTCGGTATATTATCTGTACTGACTTTCCTGCTAATCAATTCCGTAATGAAAATAACTGTACTGAGGGCACTATCCTGCCTAAGCCCATTATTAACCCCATAATCCTCTGACATCCCCGAATCATCCAGAACCCTGCCCTCCGTACATTCACAAAGGCCCTCCACCCATCCTATCTTCTGATTGAGGTACACCCATCCACCTTAACGTAGACATAACTAATTTCATAGGACCGTGTCATATAGGCCTTCTCCAAATCTACAAAACTCAAAGCCATACTCCCTTTCAACTCCAATTTATTTTCCACCAGCTGCTTACGTGAGAACAGCCCATCACTTGTACATCTACCCTTAGCTCTGCTGTTCCTCCCCAATATCCGTCTCAACTCCAACCCTAATTATCATATCCCAAATCCTTTTAAAAAGCTTAAAAACAGTGTCATCCCCGTGTTCTTTCCTGGGTCATGAACATCACCATTTTGCTTCCAAATAGGCATAGTCAGGCCCACCCGTCACCTCTCCCTCAAAAACACATTGAGCAGTCTCTTTAACCACTTCAATCCCACATCGCACGTAATAACAAACATGTCCACCCTTATTTCGTCCAAATCCGCAACCTTATCCCTCTTCATTCGTCTCAGAGCCCAATCCATTTCAAAGTTCGAGATCTAGAGGACCTCAATGTTACCCCCTCACTGCGCTGGATAAATCCAAATCAGCACCTCCTCTCTGATTATAGAGCTTTCTGAAGTAGTTATCCCATATCGTAATTACATTATCATTGTCAGTGACCAACCTCTCATCCGGAATCTTAACCACTCTGCCTACCCTAACATCTACGCTCTCTTCCTCCCTGTCCTGTGCCATCCTAAAGATAAGTTTCCTCACTCCATTATCATCCAATTGCTTATAAACGATATCTTCCATATCACATCTTGCCCTCGTAGCTGCCCTCTTGTTCTGCCCATGAAGATGACGTAATGCTAACTCCGGTTGTATCCCACTATCCATGGCCTCTTCTAATGTATTCATCTAATTTCTACATCCTTCGTCCACCACATATGGATTTTCTTCCACGATCCCCCCTTCTTGCCAGAGGTTGTTTCACAAAATTTCCCTGCCTCAACCACTAAAGCAAGCTTAAATTAGCCCCCACTCTTCCTCAACCATACCTTCATGTTCATGTAGCTCTGCATAGCTTCGCCCACCCTATCATAATATAAACCAGCCACATGACCCTTGCATTACCATGCACCATTTAATCACTTTTTGCCCACTTCCCTCTCTATATTACGCTTCTGTAACCGCAATACATAAACGATAGGTTTATGAATGGTAACTGAAATCTCCACCAACCATGGAGTGGACCTCCCAAACCCGTCCACAGTAACACCAATATATCGATAAAGACAATTTGTAGAGGCATTTGCATTATCCGTGCGAACCATTGAATCTGGCAAGCCATTCCACTTATCAACAACTCTCTGAGATAAGGAAAACTTCCTAACATCTAACTTGAAATACTCCTTACGTAAATTAAGACTACCAACCTCTTACCGATTACCGACGAGTAACTGCTGCATCCTGAAGATTTGCTGTTAGACAGTATCAGTAGCTTATATTTTCTGCACCACGCTCTGCACCAGAGATATGTTAGTCCACTCTTTAATATCAGTGATCCGTGTCCTCCTTGGTCTCCCCCGGCCCCTCTTCCTCCCAATCTTTCCAGTAATCAGTCTCCTTTGAATTCTGGATCTGGATCTAGATATGTACTGTGCAAACACCCTATAAGGGTTCTCCCGCACAGGATACGCTATCGGTATCAGATGTGATCCTGGATGGTCATCTAAGGCGATTGACCAGATATGTCGAGGGAGGTATGAGTGATCCTACCCCGGGACCGCCATTTATAGGTCCCCATCCGATGGACGAGAGTGCACATCAGTCTTTGGCCACTTTCCCAAAGGCTGACGGAGAGGTGAGGAATTGCAATGTGTTACTTTATTTGGCTGAAAAAATAAAACTAGATTTGCACTAAAATGTAAAATGACAGATAGCCGTCGTAACCCCCCCCCCCGACCTGCTACGTTACATTACATATAATGCTATTGTCTTAGAGTGCTGGACAACGTCGGGAGTTTGAATACGAGTAATGATGAAATGTGTTCCAATGGCTCTGACTAGTGTATCAATGATTTGGGTGACTCATTAAACAGTCCAGGGAACTTAGTCAATCGATTGTCTTTACATTGCCCACATGTGACCTGGTGCGACAAAAACGGCGTAAAGTCGTGACTGTTCTTCATTTCGAGATACAGACGAAAACAGTCCGCTTCCCATAAGTTGTTGATTTTGAGATTTTTATATAAATGGATTATTTAACATGTTTTCTTTCCCATTGTGAAAAGAACAGTTACAAAAATAAAGGAATTTACCCGTAATCTGTGTTTTTGGTAATATATGATAAGACACTATTTACTAAAACAAGCACTATGTTTCAAATGCGTTTAAATATCTCCGTATTGTAGTTTACGTTTCACCAATTCAATTTTTGTGTCAGTGAGCGGATTATTCAAGCTAGACCTCCCAAGTTATATACCATTTTAAAGGTATTGAGCTGTAGAAAAATCAAATATCCAATAAACTCTAAAGCTTTTAAGCTTCTATCGTGGTACCACGTCACAATGTGTGATGCACCATGGCAAATCAGGTATTATGTCCGCACTTGGTCATATTGAGATATTGGTGTCAAAAGAAACCGGGAGATAAATTAGCTTTATTTTGATACCAAAATCAAGAAAATTTCCTTTTTTATAGTTTTTTTTAATGGGAATGATCCTAATTCATTCTACAAGACTATTGATATCTTTTTGAGGAAAAACACTCTAAAAACAAACTAGTCAAATTGACAAGAAATCTCGTCCGAGGGGCACTTACAAGAAATCTAGTCAAATTTGACTTGAATATGGGTCAATTTTTGTTGGTCAATTTTTAACAGAATCTGGTCAATTTTGAATAGAATCTGGTCAATTTTTAATAGAATCTGGTTAATTTTGACTAGGTTTCTGGTAAGTGCCCCTCGGACGAGATTTCTTGTCAAATTTGACTAGTTTGTTTTAGAGTGCACTCCTTTATCAAAATGAAGAATGTCGATTTAATATACCCGATTTACCGTGGTGCATGACCCGTGTTTTACATGATGCTGTTTGTTGTTACTTGCAGAAGACCTGCGTGTACATCCGGTACAGTCCCCGACTCAGCGATCAGACCATCCGAGAGGAGGCCGTCAGATTGGCCACCAAAGTTCTCGAGGCCAAAGCGAGGAAGGATTTTGAAGAGGAACAGATCGGCAAGAAGAGTGTCCTGGATATTCCAGAGGTTTGTTTTTTAAAAGTTGATTCCTGTCTCGGCCACAGATTGATTAGTTTTAGCGCAAGGAATCCAAATGTGAGGCGACACAACTAATCGGGTATTATGTTGTCCATGATGGAATTGTTATTTTGGGGTATTTTTGGAAAGACTGCAGTCCCAGCTTTATTTTGATACCAAAATTATAATATTATGATATTTGAAAGGTGCTGGTAAAATTTAAATGACAATGAACCAAAATCACGTGTTAATGTTTATAGTTCAAAGGAAAATTGATGTTGTCAAATGGTTTTAAGTTCCTAAATGATAATTACAATGAAGTGGTCATAAATCTTTAGCTTCAATAACAATCTATACTATGAAATTAATCTTTATGAAAATTTCAAACTTTCTCTAATTAATGTAAGCAGATGTATGCACATTAATGTGATATATTTAATAGCGCCCTCAATTTGATGACTTTGAACAAAAGTCACAATTTACCCTTATTTCCAATAATCTAGGAATTGGAAAGTAAACTAGTTGAAAATAGTGATAAAATAATGAGAAAAATAATAGTTTGACAATAAATAAAAAATATTTAAATACGTCTTTATCTCAAAATTAAAAAAATCCCGACATAATACCTGATTAGTCGCGTCGGCTCACACATTGGCACATTTTGTAACCAATTTCCTGAATATTTCCCTTAAATTTCATGGAATACGTTGACTATATTCCGAATTTCGTAATGATATACAATTTTAGTGTGCGTTATTGAGAATTGTCCAATTAATCACCAACACTACATTATAGTATACTGATGTGCCATGACAGAACAGTGCAACTCCAAAATGTTGATTATGGATCTGGATAAATACTGTGCAAACACCCTATAAGGGTTCTCCCGCACACTATCGGTATCAGATGTGATCATGGATGGTCATCTAAGGTAATTGGCCAAATATGTTGAGGTAGGTATGAGTGATCCTACCCCGGGACCGCCATTTATATGTCCCCATCCGATGGATGAGAGTGCACATCAGTCTGACGGAGAGGTGAGGAACTGTAGACCATAATTGAAGTAACAATCATAATCCACAATTTTTGCGAATAACCTGAAACTTACCTGGTGGGATTCGAACTCGGGCATCCTTATTGCAAGTCGAGCACTCTACCACTGAGTCAGTTCACCTCTCTTGTTGAGTTATTCGCTAAACCGTGAAACTTATGTTGCGCTCTGCTACTGAATGCAGTGTGAGACTAAATTGTTCTCTCCTACATTCATATATGTAATATGGTTGATGTATATGATGGGGACTATCATTTTGGGAGGGGAAAGTTGAAAGTTACATAATATGGTTCATTAAATGGAGCTCATTAAATGTGCCTTGCTTTTCTGAGTAAGATGACATCAAAATATCAATTTTGAAAAAAATGGTGTTGAACTGTTCTGTCATCATTGCACGGCAGAATAGGCACTACATCCAATGGTAGTATTAACTTTGCAATCACGCTTGCTGATATCACAACTACCTAGGTAGTAGTTAACTGACAGGCGTAATATATACTACTTGAGTGAAATGTGTGCAAACATGCTCAATCACATCGCGCTATGCATTATATGTAAAGAATAGACTGCAGTCGGTCAATAAACCGTTGAGACTCTATATTTGCCAACTAACGGGTGAGGTAAGACAGTCAGCCATCAGCTTCCTGGCCTCGGTCCATTTTAGCAGCTGTGATGATGACATCCTGGTTGTCGTTTGCCAACAGAAACCCCTTCATCTATGCATTATTCCATAAATAGATAACACATCAAGTCATATTGACAGCAGAAGAAAACTTGCCAGATGTATCTACATTTTTATATGCAAGTGAGACATAGACATTTAATAAAGATACCTGGTCACGGATTGAGGCATTTGAAATGTGGATGTTTAGAAAGATGCTCAGAAGATAGTACTGGATACACCGCTCATATGACTAATAAGAAAGTACTGGATACAGAGCTCATATGACTAATAAGAAAGTACTGGATACACATATCATGACTAATAAGAAAGTATTGGATACACAGCTCATATGACTAATAAGAAAGTACTGGATACACAGCTCATATGACTAATAAGAAAGTACTGGATACACAGCTCATATGACTAATAACAAAGTACTGGAGTACACTGAAGGAGATATGAGATGGAAAACTCAATATTTTGGACATCCTATCCGAAGGGACTCAATTCGAGGGAGACTGATTACTGGAAAGATTGGGAGTAAGTGGGGACGGGGGAGACCAAGGCGGACATGGATCACTGATATCAAAGAGTGGACTAACATATCTCTGGTGCATAGCATGAGGGATGCAGAAAATAGAAGCTACTGGCACTGTCTACAGAAAATCTGCAGGATGCAACAGCTACTCATCGGTAATCGGTAAGATAACACATTGTTTAAGATGTCCAAAGTATCACAAGTTATGTTTGACATACTATGTATTGAATTTACACGATTCACTGACTGTGTCATGATGACCTGAAGTTTGATAAGTTTACTACTTAATAATTATTACCATTTCACATTGTTCTTCATATTATACTCATTTAGGAGGAGGAAGCAAAGGTATGTGATCATGAAATGTTGCGTTATCAGTTAATATTCTTGCTTGTTACTGTTAACTAACATTTTTTTTACAGTTTCATGTACAATGATAGTGCTGACGTAACACAAGACCCTCATTGGCCCCCTGTGGTCATATTACACGATGATCGCTGCCAAACACTGCAACCAGTGGATCATTCTTCTGAATTGGCAGTCAAAGGGTTAAATCGGTTCCATCTATGATTATAATCATGTATGGTCAGTAATATGCATATCTACCAGTCGGATATCACTTTTAAAACTTATTTAGGTGACTAGGGACATGCTTTTACATGTTTTCTGAAGTTAGACTCTCACACATTGCGTCAGTTTTATGGAAAAGCGGTTTATGTGGCAGATAGACTATTTTTACATAACAGACATTTTTAGAACAGCTTAAATATAGCCCACATTATGAGACAGACGTTTTCAGGTAAAATGGTTTAACTGTAAAGTTAGACCGTTTTACCATCAAACATTCAATAGAACAATTATACACGGATCATATGCAAAAGGGCAAAAGAGTTTGAGTTTACACATATTCTGTTTTACCATCAAAACAACATGGGAACAAATGGTCTAACCTATAAGATAGACAAAATCAATGTAAAATGACAAATTATATGTAGATAGACCATAGACATCTTGAAAGCTATGAGAGCTACATTGACTTCTGGTCAGTGCCATTTGAAAGAGTGTTTAAGTGTTTAATATAAAAATATTTTTGTTAATCAATATTTTAATGACTTTTCCTATTTTTTAAAAAAACGTAAAAAATGTGATCGCGATGTCAAAGATCATCTTTTTTCAACATGACTAATTCTACAACCGTTGGCTCATATGAAATTTGTATACCATATTTAGATATCAAATACACCTTTCGGTGACAATTGTCATTGGGTTGATCTCGATGCGACCGCCGTAGGCGAAGTTAACGAGTGCGCTGTGTTTAATATAAAAATACTTTAATTGAAGAGCGCCGTGTTGATACATACTACTACATACATGTATAATATCTAGCATATATATGTGATGGCAGATCTGGTATTATGTCAGCCCTTGTGTCATGTTGAGGTATCCGTATCAAGAGAAAGATCAGATATTACCTTTTATTTTGATACCAAGGTCAAGAAAATATTAAATTTATAAGTTTATGAATTATTGTAATGGAGTCAGTAATATTCCATTGAACATGTGATATATTTTGAAGTAAAACCTCCACTATCTAAAAATGAAGAATGCCGACATAATACCCGATCTGCCGTGATGCATCACATATATATGTTAAAATGTTAAAAATAAATTGTAGGTTACTCAAAGATCATGTTTGGTCAAGTAATATTAGCCTAACGTTATAATTGCCATATTGATTATTATGTTTCTAATATTAGACTTCTAGCGGTCAATTATGCAATTTAAGGCAAGAAACCACCATGCACTTTTCATGTTTCTTGTTATTTTATGCATTGTTACCTCGCCATTGCATTACTGTTTCTTTTGCATTATTTTTTCTTTACATTGTTAGAACTTTATTTTTGTTTAAATTTGCGTAAACATTTCTTGCCTTTTATTGCAACGTTTAAATGCTAATTACTTAATATTCAATTTAACCTGAATTATAAAGAACAGTTGTACTCTCTATTCTTCAGTAAATGTATAATGTAAATGTCTAGCCATTCATATAGCGCCTATTCCCAGGTAATGGAAAGCACCCTACATTTCCCCAGTCATTGATGAACTCGTCAAACGAACTTAGTAGGATAATGGCAGCAGCTAAAGCAGCGCCCGGTGACATAGATTCACCTCGATGGGTATCCAATTAACACCTGGATAGATGGAAGCAATAAAGATTAAGTGTCTTGCTCAGGGACACAGTGTGATATGGTTCTGCCAGTCTTCGAACCAGTAATTTTCAATAAAATAGTTTAATATGCCAATTTTACAACTTGCTGTATCACTTCTACCACTAAGCCGCGTGGCCAACGGTTTATAGCTGTATGGCAGGCCGTGTTTCCAGTGAGAATCGACCAATCATATCGCAGATAATATGATAATAAAGTGTGGCACCGTGAATAGGACGCTTTAAATACTAGGATATAAAATGCATGTACAGCGTAATGACAAATTATGTTTTTGTGGATATTCATGTCCAGGCTCAAAACGACATAAATTGATGACATTTTTTTTTATTATTATCAACAATTTTAAAGACTCACAAAGCAATGAACTGATTTTTTTGTTGTAAATAGGAACTTAACTATCTTCTAAAACGATCCTGTTAATCTCTGGGACTCCAAAATTTAAATTAGATCACTAGACACAAAATATTGTGATGTTTGGATAATTGCAAAATCACCACAATCCTGTAATAATTAAAGATGGTTCCTTAAAGTGGTATGTAGAATGTTAGGATGCTAAATTAGGTTTTAACTTAATATTTTCATCCAACGGTTGTAGTCGAGATATGCCTAAAGTAATAAATATACATTCTTTCAATGTCTACAGTATGACCTTGTCAGACTTATCGTGTCTTGCATTATCATTTAATTGGTAGTATATTATCTTTGCGTTGATTTTCTGTTAAATTTTCTGTATACAGAACTGAATTTTTTATTGAAAAATGCATGTTTCTTATTAAATTTGAAACTTTTACGTCATCAAAGTTATATTGGAAACACCAAATTAAAACATTTGTATCATTGTTTTTCAATTGATAGATGGGTCAATAAAGGGTGTGGTTAGTATGTATTTCATTGTTCTGTGATTACTGCAGGATATATTTATTTGTTAAATATCATTATCGAATATATATTCATCGTGACAACAGTATATAAGTGTATCTTATAAATACAACACTAATTAGATTAAAAGTATAATAGAATATTGACATTTTATAGATTTTACCGAAAAATTCAGGGAAATAACTGACTCAGGGTTTTCGCCAATAGGGAAGGGGAATTTTTTACCCCCTTCTGAAAATAAGGGGGTTTACCTTCAGATTTTCTGATTTATTTTTTGTGTAATTTTTAATTCTTCAAAAATTTAAATTTGCATTACAGTGTAGTGTTGCAATATTACCTGAAATTATCAAACTATACGTGCCAATACATACCACAAATTCGATGCAGAACCCTTTTAGTAAGTGAAAATAAAAACTTTAAAAACTATTTGGAAATATTAAAAATAAGGTGAAAAATGTATGTTTTTTGTGGGGGTTGGGATGTTGGGTGTAGAGTATTATCCTCCCCCCCTAGTTGCGATCCTGGCGGAAACCCTATGACTGTAACTTGTTAAAATATATTAGCTAAATCCCAGTACGGCGCATGATACATATTCTTTTGAAACTATGTTTTGATGTAATTTGACAACTCTAGTATAATGTACCACTTTAGTAAAGCCATCAATTAGTATAAAAAATATACAGAGTCAAGATTCTGAAATTGTCTTTTCTTTTGCAGAAAAGTAGGAAAGGTGGCAAGAAACCTAAGTCTGGGGTGCCTAAAGGCAAGCCCAGCCCTTCTCTGTTGGGACCTCGACAGATCGTACCTCCAAAAGCTGAAGAAATAGATGCAAAGTGAGTTGGCTTAATAATTTCCCTCTATCCTTGTGTAAAATTACGTGATTTGTATTTTTTGTTACTTGAAGAAGAAATAGTAGATTTTTTATTTTTGTGTCCTGCTGCCATTATAATTGTTTTATTTATTCCCGGATAAATGGATAACTCCTACTGATTCATAACCTAGAGGTACTATTAAAGTTACTGTTGTGAATAGTATTAACCCCTTCTATGGCAAATAATAATATGCATACGCACAACACATACCTTCCTTGCTAGCCAGGTGTGAATATTGAACACAATCAATCAACTAGCTACAACAGTGTTGAGCACAATCAATCAACTAGCTACAACAGTGTTGATCACAATCAATCAACTAGCTACAACAGTGTTGAACACAATCAATCAACTAGCTACAACAGTGTTGAACACAATCAATCAACTAGCTACAACAGTGTTGAACACAATCAATCAACTAGCTACAACAGTGTTGAACACAATCAATCAACTAGCTACAACAGTGTTGAACA
>JAODAI010157082.1:0-10933 GCA_027575025.1 Scotoplanes globosa | reverse complement strand
CACTGTATATTGTGAATCCTATAAGCTGTCCAATCAAATTCACTGTATCTTGTGAATCACACAGAGCTGTCCAATCAAATTCACTGTATCTTGTGAATCACACAGAGCTGTCCATTCAGATTCACTGTATATTGTGAATCCTATAAGCTGTCCAATCAAATTCACTGTATCTTGTGAATCACACAGAGCTGTCCAATCAGATTCACTGTATCTTGTGAATCACACATAGCTGTCCAATCAAATTCACTGTATCTTGTGAATCCCACGGAGCTGCCCAATCAGATTCACTGTATATTTATAATCTTACAGATCCGTCCAATCAGATTCACTGTATCTCAGCAATCCTACAGAGCTATCCAATCACATTCACTGTACCTTGTATTGTGCATCATACAGCAAAAATAGAACCAATCATATCTACCTGTATCTGCAATACCACTATTGGGAGTTAATTACCCGGTTAAATACAGTTTCCGAAAATCAACGATTCAGAGAGCTGCATCGTGCTCAATATCGATTTCATCTTTTAATTCGCGTAGTAAACAATAGAAACATAGAAAAAATATTGCAACTGAAAATTAAATATACCCTAGATGGAAAAAAGTTTGGACAATGGCCGCCATGGTAGCTAATTCTATAGAGTAAGTCGCCTGGTATAGTTATGGCTATGTACTCTATGGCTATGTACTCTATGGCTATGTACTCTATGGTTATATACACCCAGCAAACATCGCGAAAAATAAGAACTATATTGACAACGAATTAGTCGCCATTAAATTCAGCCATGGTGTTTGCTGCAACAGCTGCAACTGCTGTAACTGCTTATAAAGTAAGAAAACATAAATTAAAGCAGCAAAAAATAAATAATATATATATATATTTGTTTAACGTTTTTAACGTTTCTGTGACGATTTTGTAGCATCTATATATAGTTTATAGCATTTATACAGACTTCAAATGAAAAAGGCAAACAAGGATGAAAATACACACGAGTATGGAAGACAAAACAAAATAAATGGTACGTTTCTTCTTAGATTAAATAATAAGTAAATAAGATGAATCACAATTATATACGCTTGGTTACATATACGTAGATTCAATTGTAAATGTGAATGTGGCAAAAGGGCTGTTGCAGGGTGATCAAAATAAATTGATCGATTGCATTTAATCAATTGATAGCGTGTAACAGCTTGTTTGTACCACCTTGGGCTAACATCAGCGCGGTCTCTAGTATTATTTCCCAGTCCAGGATCACTGTATTGTTGACCATTGCTACAAGGTCTTGCTTTGAACTTCAAGCATGATCGATCGATTAATCGATTATCAATCGATTAATCAATTATTGATCGATTAGGATTCCTGGCCCTTTTCAACAAAAAGGTTACATGGGCCACCAAAAGCCACATTTGATTTACCAGTTAGAGCCACTGAAATACAGTCATCATCGTGATCGGACCTATGACACCGCAATCACAAGTCCACAAATATATTAAGCAGTTGGGGTTCCCCCGGGCGTTAAGCTGCAATTCACATGTCATTGGACATCTCCCACATTGGCGGTCATTTAGATGGATGATAAATATGTTTCCTGGCCCTTCTTAACACAGTGGTTATATGAGCCATCCAAAGCGTTTGATATACCAGTTAGAGCCACTGGAATATAATCGTTATTTAGACTCGCAAAACTGAATGTCTTTGGTCATTTCTGACTGCATTTTAATAGCACTGTATGTAGCTTATGTACAGAGTTGCGGAACACGCGCCTGTTGTTAATTTTCCAATCCCTACTGCTGATCAAGCTAAAATGTACCATGTCAAAGGTCTTTGGTATGACCCAATCATCGGATGGGACACCGGAACCTACATACTATTGAACAGATAATTAATTTATTATTTCACTTATATGTGAAATAGAAACTCTTTACCCCTTATACCCTTTGTCATTAATCTGGACTGACGTTGAAATGCATAATAATTATATTTTCATTATAGCGTACACTTCATTCATTATAATACAGTTCCAAGTGTAATCAATACCGATGCTAATAAATATGCTCCCCCACAAAAACATGAAAAAGTAGTATTGGCAGCAAAATAACTTTGAATTTTCAATTCATTCCTATATTAGGAGCAAATGTAGTAGATGTCCACATCTGCATCTAAAACTTTATATCAATGTCCAGTGTAACTGTCCCATTAATTCTAGCACATCATAGTAGCTTTCCATGACATAATAGTCACCATTATGCACTTGTCAATTGTAATCCCAGCCCTCCCTCTACCCGGGCATAGCGGGGCGTTTGCTACCATTTAGCCGGGAATATTCACATTACTGTGTCCCGCTATACCGGGAATGTAACACCAGTGTAACAGGGATGTGCGCAGTGAAAATTGTGCCGGATTGTGCCCAGGCACATGCACCACATGTAATAGCAATATAGCGGGGACTTAGCAGGGACTTAGCCGGGATGTTCAGCAAAATAATGCCCCACCCTGCCGGGGACTGTTCACCAATGTTGCGTGGAAAAAACGCCCATGTTACAATTGTGAAAATAACATCCCTGTTACAGTTCCGGCTAAGCCCGGGTAGGGCCGGGATTACAATTAACAAGTGCATTAGTCAATAGTAGCAGAAGGCAGACTTCCTATTGTAATCCCTGCTATGCAACAGCGGCGACAGTGGGTGGGGGAAGGATAAAAGGCATCCCGTCGGGCAGTTCTGCCCCCCCCTTGCCTTGCACGCATAGCTGCAGGACAATTAGGCAGTAAGTCACAAGAATCGGTGACAGATTAGCAAGGTCAATGACAATGGGGCAGTAAGTCACAAGAATCGGTGACAGATTAGCAAGGTCACTGACAATGGGGCGGTAAGTCACATGAATCGGTGACAGATTAGCAAGGTAAATGACAATGGGGCAGTAAGTCACATGAATCGGTGACAGATTAGCATGGTCAATGACAATGGGGCGGTAAGTCACAAGAATCAGTGACAGATTAGCAAGGTCAATGTGTTAAGCTGGCCCCCCAGAGTTGCCATACCGACCTCGAGGGTGAAGAGCTAATGGCATTATTAACCCAATGTGTGCACTAATATAACTCGGATTGTGCATTTACTGACAATGTGTCATAATATGAACAGATCTGATCGCTCTTGATTCATCATCATCAATACCAAAGTTAAATCAGTCGGACACAGGGCCCTACAATGCCCCACATTCATGGTGTGAGAATGTAAAATGGTTTGGGTGCAGGGTGAAATAAAATCGATCGCCAAATGTTTTACAAACTGTCGACATCTGGGGAATCGCGCATGAGCAGAGGGGAGAGAGATAATGTTGTCAACGACAACAAAGCATAGCGACACATTCGGCCAGACATTGGTCATTTCTATATTTGGTCCTAGAATACCGGAATGATGGATTTATGTATAATGAGATATTGCAATGTTGAGGCAAAACTATCAATCGTCAACACTCACTTCATAATGATGGAAAACTACTTGATATTAATTTTATATATGAGAAAATTATATGGGTCAATATATATATAATAATAATTAATTTGTATAGCGCCCTATGTATACAAGGAAATTCAAAGGCGCTTTTTACCCTGGTCTGCAGTGACCATATCAAACCTACACAATATACGTGTACTTTTGAAACAGTGCGCTCCTGACACAATAGTGCCACAAGAAACGTGCCACCTAGGCTTCCGATAAGAGCTCTCCACATAACGGCGCATCACTATAACAAATGTACCCAATTATACACCTGGGTGAAGTGAAGCAATCAATATAAAGTGCCTTGTCGAAAGACACATGCCAAGATAACCAGCAGTGGCACTGGGATTCGGGCCCGCGATCTCAGAATCACAAGCCTGTTACTCTAACCAATGAGCCAGCCAAGTTAACTCTGGTAAATTAGTATCGGTTAATATCACAAAGTGGTATACCGTATATCTGTACTTAGCAGAGGTCGGAGCAGACATAGACGACTACAGTTTATCCTGTAGCCGGCAACGATTGGATTGTGTCATGTCAGCCATGCCAAGTTCAGAAACATTAATACTAATAATCACCTTGCATGTAAATTATACACCTGGATGAAGTGAAGCAATCAAGATAAAGTGCCTTGCCGAAAGACACATGCCAAGATAACCAGCAGCAGCACTAGGATTTGAACAAATAATCTTAGAATCACGAGCCCATTACCCCAGTCACTCGGTCATCTCGACTTCTACATAATTAATCTACAATTAATAAGTTCATCTCGACTTCTACGTAATTAATCTACAATTAATAAGTTCATCTCGACTTCTACGTAATTAATCTACATTTGATAAGTTGGGGATACAAAAATATGTCTCATAAAGACTAAAACTGAGATTTGGTCTATCAATATACAACAATAGCATTAAGGTTGTTAACTATGGCATTCTTTGTTTAGAGTGTATGTATATGAGCACTTATTTCATTATTACGGTATCTTACTACATTTGTGTTAATATGATTACAATGACATAGCACCTCAATACTTTTTGATCAATCAAACATTCATCGCTTGGCACTGTCATATTATAACTCTTCGGCACCCCGATGTAAGTAATTGTTATTAATTAAGGAAAACGGTAATTATTTTTTAAGGAATAAACTCCAGTTGTGGGTGACCTTTGGTTGGTGAAGATTGGTTGCCACTGTAATTTGGTGTACAAAACCATGTCCGTTAAAATGGGAAAACCCAGGTTTGGCTTTGATATAATTTAGTAGTATAATCGTCTAGGCCTATTAATCTTAAGTAATAAACTAAGTTTGAGCGACTGTTGTAAGAATGAATGAATAGGTTTCCTGGCCCTTTTCAACGCGGAGGCTATATGAGCCACCCAAAGCCTTTGAGCCATCCAAGCCTTTGATATACCAGTTAGAGCCACTGGAATATATTCATCATAATTGTTAGTGATCTAGTTGTTAAGATTCTTAAGTTTGGTCAAGTAACGGGAGGTGGAGGCAAGTCAAAGTGCCAGAATTGTATCAAATTTCCAAGCGAGACGGCTTATAATCAAACGATAGTCGTGCAACCGTAGCTTGCTTTTAACATGTTTCTTTTATAATTTCTAGCATGATCTTAATAAAGTCAACTTTCTGTTGTCAATGTAACATTCGCTGACAGATATAGTGTACTTTATAATGTTTATTATGTTTGTGCGTCCATCTTGCAGTATCAACATTGATTGATCACGGTCCTGGCCCTTTTCAACAACGAGGTTATGTACGAGTCACCCAAAGTCTTTGGTATGTCGATTAGAGCCACTGGAATATAGTTATAATCACTCTGTATTCAAACTTCTGACCTTGAGATCACAAGTCCAATGCTCATTACTCACATATCTCCCCATAGGAAATGTTGCCTGACTTTGCAACCCGTGAAGTGACTAGCGGGAGATTGCAGTGCCACTCGATCTATCTCAATATATTCATCAGCGCAACTACCTGCTCAGTTGTGCAAACACACTTGTATTACACAATATACACTGCGTTGACACCGGACCACTGTCTTTTCAGGAAGTGCGGTGTTAATACAGGATGCGATCTTGTTTATCATGATGCAATCTTGTTTATCATGCTGTAATCTTGGTCATCATGCTGCAATCTTGTTTATCATGCTACAAACAGTAGTGTTCTTCGTGGAGTGGCTTCCTTTCTTCGAGACCGCAATACAAATCATCTCATCCCAGACTGCTGTGGGACGACGATCGTTTGATTGTTTATCATGTTTGTGCGCTGTACATCACGCAAGAAGGCAGCTCAGAAGTGTTCCTCGTGGAGTGGATTCCTTGCTTCGAAACCTCCTGGAGAAACCAAATCATCCAGGCTGTTCCCGATCGACGATCGTTGGATTGTCTATCAAGCAACGAGAATGTAGCAGAATTATTTCCTCATAGAGTGGAATTCTTTCTTCGAGACTCGGTGAGAGACCCCAATTCATCCCAGGCTACTTGTCTCTCCCTTTTCACGTATCTCCTGTCGACTCTTCCTCCTCTTCGACGATGAGACCCGGCTCACGGACGGCTTCTGTAGAAGGAAAAGGGTAAAATAGGGATTGATTTAGCCTTGATGAACTTGTGATATAAAAGTAATTAACCCATCCCTTGTAACTAGGACTATATTGTGTGTAATCATGTACCGTGTTGTATCAATCAAAACATCATGGTAGATTAGATTGTGTTCCCACGAGGATAACTAGCTAAAGCACGTAAGCTGAAAATTACAGACAATGTTGTGTTAGTGATATTATCTTGACCCAACAGTAGTTTCTGACAAAAGACCAGAGCCTCCACGGGGATTAACAAGATATTGATTGTTGAATCAGTCAGTTCTGCTCCGCCATTTTATGTCCTCATCTGATGGATGTTCCCCTCATCAGATTTAGCCTTTGAGCCGACATAGCTACCAGGGTTTGCCCACTGCCTTGCAGATAGCTGGGAGCCACTGGTGAGAGTCGCAGTGATTGTGGAGGACCAGTTGGCTGTCCATCCGACAAACTAGGATTCGGCTAACTACTACAGAGAGGTACTACCTGTCACACACCTTTTTAGTGATATCAAATAATTAACCCATTCCTTACAACTAGGACTATATTGTGTGCAATAATGTACCATGTTGTATCAATCAAAATATCATGGTACATTAGATTGTGTTCCCATGACGATAACTAGCCAAAGCACGTAAGCTGAAAATGACCACCAGAAGCAGTGATAGTGGCTATTTATCAAAACCCCTTCAATAGAGGGTTCAATTTTATTATAGACAGTCATGTCCAGGTCGCTATTTTTCATGTCCATACAATATGTAGAACTATATCGGCAAACACATCAGACATCTTGGTCATTTATAGTAGCTCACAGAGGACTATGTTTCTTTGGACCTGTGTCCAGATTTCACGAAGACGCACCAGCAAAATTCCACTGAGAAAAGCACCGAGACCATACAAAGAAGCAAAGAGGAAGTCCAGTAACCACGCCACTTGGCACACTAAAGTCGCAATTCAAGCTCTTAAACTCTAACAATTTTGATGATGCAACGCACCTTGCGCAAGATCGAGATATGTGGAGGGAGATTTAAGTAATCGAATAAGAGATTGACTATTGAATTAGAATGATGAATGAATACCTTTTTCTGGCTATTTTCAACACATGAGCCACCCACACCATTTTATGTACCAGTTACAGCCACTGGAATATAATCATCATCAAGAGTTTATTCTTAACAAAGTTTGAACAAATGACCTCGGTATGTTGATTTTTAATTGAGCATGATGTACACGGTCAGCGAAGGAGTCAGCATTGAAGGGGTTAAGCTTCTTCCACTTTGGTGATTATTTAGCTTAATCTACAGTATCACCTTGGCATTAATAATTAAACACTTCATTAAAGTACACCTAAATGCCGACAACTCTTTGAAAATTGCGTCAATGTCCACTAAAATTAAACCCAAAATCCTGTGGTGGCCTCGAATATTACGGAACACCTCGTTATTGGGTCAGTCGGTCAATCTGTGAGATTGTAGGTTAAGATAAAATTAATTGAGTGTAGCAAAGCAGCGTTGAACGCAAAGCAAATATATTATTGCACAACGGTTGGAAAGAACGGCAAGCAAACGATAAACAAATGTGCACCAATTCAACAATTCATGTCGCAATAACATTGTTATCCATTGGCTAATCTTGCCAATGGCCCTATGACGCAATGAACGGGCAAGGGGATATGAGGAGAACCGGAGTGCCCGGATTAAAACCTCTAGTTGTAGACAGGGTCATCCCATTTGCAAGTCCGCCCGGCGATCGAGCCCTGGTCGCAGTGATAGCCTACTCCTCAAACGAATTGTTGCAGCTAGTGGCAGATATAGGATCAACATCAATTTAATCTGAAAGATTTTGTTTACCTATTAAGCTACAATTTGCTCTATTTGACCTTATATAATATATCTCCAGATCAAATTTCCCCACGAAAGAGTTCTTACTAGCACCCCAACGGACCAAGGCTACACGATATAATCTGGACGATTTTGTTTACAATTAGCATTAAGCCACAATTTGCGCTATTTGACCTTCTTACGTATCACCAGGTCAAATTTCCACACGAAAGAGTTTGCTAGCACTCCAACAAGCCAAGGCTAAACGTTAGTACGTCTGGATTGCCCCTTCTTAACCATTGGTCGGTCGTCATCCCGTTTCGAGTGTACCGTCGTTGCCGTGGATACGGCAGGAGTCTCTGTAAATGTTACTGAGGGACGCTCCACTTTATAGGCGGCACTCAAGTGGGACATGGAGCACCAATTGACCTATACTGTAGTGGGAAAAAATCCAAGCAAAAAGTTTCCAGACGTATTCGCCTGCGCTCGTTTATTGTACATTTTACAGATGTTTTTGTGGAAATTAATTGACATGGTGATTAGTATATGGAACAGACAAGTGCCACAACGACTGGACGGCAGTCAATGTGAGAGAAACCTGTGTCATGTGAATTACAAGACACATGTGATGGGAATTAGCATGCTAGGCACACGCATTGCTTAGCTGAAATAAAAAAAATCCTGCTACATGCTATAGAGCCTCAAAAAGATATGGATGGATAGATAACATTTCCTGACCCTTTCTAACATATATGATATTTGAGCCAATAATGAATGTTTCCCATAATTGATCATTTGTGCGACAAAAAGTTAGTTCAAGCAAATTATTAATTATGTTAAAAGCCACAAAATACTGAAAATACTGACCAAGCTGAATTAGTGATACAAGGTGTATAAATTAACAGTTAATACAGTACAATGGCTTAGTGGTAAGACAATAAATATAGTAGTATTACACAGATGTATGTTAATATAAACAATGCAATGGGGATGAGAATTAATTAGCCTTTTGTTCAAAAAGATACCAGGCCGAACAGTTTCAATATAGAATCATCTGAGGCTATATCGTTTCCCTTCTGTTGGCAAACATGGGTTATTTTATTGGTTACGTCCCCAATTCCTGGCTGGACACGGAAAAACACACACACGCTATATGTAGGAGGTCTCAAACGGGGACATTTAACATACCGCCAGTTCAATTAAATGCAAACAGGGACATGCTATGCCACTTTGTGTGCTTGTTTTTAATATATACAATGGGGACATAATATGTTAACCAAAATGGGGACCTTTGACACACGGTCACACACCGCTAATTTAATTCAATGCAAACGGGGATATTATATGCTATTTTGTGTGCTGATTTCTAATATATACACTGGGGACATAATATGACCAAAGGGGGACAATATCAAGGTCACAGTTGACTCAATAAATCTCCAATGTGAAAACGGGGACATAACTCAAGAATTGACCTCAAATCAGACATTTAATGCTCTTTGGGGTAAAGAATATAGAAATTGATAATAAATATCTACTGAGATGTCCCCGCTTACTGACGTGTCCTCGATTGGCTAAGTGTATGTTCCACAGATGTGACCGTTTGGATCTCAGTTCATACAAGAACATACACACCTTAAGAGATGATTTAAAAGTTAATTGTGAAGTGAATGACATTCCACATAACACTGCGCTATATGACTCACAGCATAGAGTTAACAAATCGATAACAAATCAACAACAAAAACAATCGGGGTCGCCGCTTAGTGACATGTCCCCAATTGGCTGGGTGTGTTCCATAAATGTCTCCGTTTAGGACTCGGTTCATACAAGAACATACACACCTTATGATATGATTTAAAGATTTAAAGTTAATTGTGAGATGAAAGACGTTCCACACAACACTGCGCTATATGGCTCACAGCATAGAGTTAATAAATGCACACCAAAAACAACCGGGGTCCCCGCTTAGTGACATGTCCCCAATTGGCTGGGTGTGTGTTCCACAAATGTCTCCGTTTAGGACACAGTTCATACAAGAACATACACACCCATGAGATGGTCTAAAAGTTAATTGTAAAGTGAATGATGTTCAACATAACACTGTGCAACACTGCAGTATGGCACGCTGTATGGCCCACAGCATAGAGTGAATAAACCAACAACAAAAACAACAGAGTGTCCCCAATTGGCTGGATGTGTTCCACAAATGTCCCTGTTTTGGGACTTCCTACAAACATACATACACAAACTGTGAGATGGGCTAAAAGTTAAATGTGAAGTGAATGACGATCAACATAACACTGTGCAACAATGCAGAATGGTGCGCTATATGGCCCACAGAAACAACTGGGGGTGTCCCCGCTTAGTGACGTGTCCACAATTGGCTGGATGTCCCCGCTTTATAGTGACATGTCCCCAATTGACTGGATGTGTTCCATAACATGTCCCCGCTTTGGGACTTCCTACAAACATACACACACACACTGTGAGATGGGCTAAAAGTTAATTGTGAAGTGAATGACGTTGCACATAACACTGTGCAACAATGCAGAATGGTGCGCTAACTGGGGGTGTTCCCGCTTAGTGACATGTCCACAATCGGCTGGATGTCCCCACTTAGTGACATGTTCACAATTGGCTGGGTGTGTTCCACAAATATCCCCGTTTTGGGACTTCCTACAAACATACACACACACTGTGAGATGGGCTAAAAGTTAAATGTGAAGTGAATGACGATCAACATAACACTGTGTGACACTGCAGTATAATAGTGCCATACTGCTCACTGCACAGTGTGCCTATGTAGCGATGTGCCTTGTTGATATGTTACCTGGCAACGTTACCTGTTTATACACCAGACAATATTGATGACATTGCATCACACAAACTCTGAAAGGGCAAAATAATGGTGGTTAATAGTGCATGCATATAACATAGATACAGAAAGAATATATGTGACCATCCACCACAAAAGCAGAGTAAAGTCGATTTTTGGGAAAGTGGTTTTATTGTATTTTTGGATTC
>JAODAI010156971.1:0-10933 GCA_027575025.1 Scotoplanes globosa | reverse complement strand
TCTCCGTCTACTGATTTTATTTCCAATCATTTACAACTTTTAATATTATACCGGATCAACCCATTGCTATATCACATTATATATAAATAACTGTTTTTCATAACAAATAACAAAAACTATAAACAACATTGAAAACACAGTAGTATTGAGAGACTGTTCTTAAAAATATATTATAAGTTATATATTTATAATTATAAAATATATATATAGCATATAGGCGGATACGCATACACATAAATACGTGAGCCATCACCTCAATTGTAGGTGGTTGCTACCAAAAATAAAATTAAGGCGTGTCATTGATACCTTTACCTTTCGTTTGATATATAAGTTACCTAGTTCAGAGAAAAACTGATAAAATTATCAATATTTTAACACATGCATTTTGGAGGAGAAAAAGATGATAAAAATGATATCATAATTGGAAAAATGTGGATGATGTACATAAAATGAATCAACAGATTACCCTAGAATATGACTCTCTGGGCTAAATTTTCAACCAAACATGTTTTTTATTGAAATATAATAATACCACAATAATAAATATGAGAAAAACTTGAAAAATTATATTTTGAGAACTATTCCACTTTTTTGTCAATTTTAAAGACTTTCATATTTTCTGACAAACGCCTACTTTTGGGATGATGGGTCACATATATAACCTACAGATTCATCTTTGCTTAGTCAAGACTCAGTCGGTAAAGACTATTTTATACAATAAATGTCCTGAATGAACAAAATAAAAGAGCTTAATTTCATTTTAAAATGTATCTGAAAGAACTATTGGCAATTACTAAATCTAAGAAGCTTGTAGATAAAATACAAATATACACCAACAATGTATTGTAATGTTAAACAAATCATGTGGAAATATATACATGAATATTGGAGTATTTGTTGTACTGCATATGTATGTGAATATATAATGGTAAGCCCATCTAAATAAAAAGATAACTTCTCAGTAGCCTCAATAGTAAAAGTTAAAGAGGACAAATATGGTATAAAATATTAAAATAAATGCTCCATGGTTAAATTATTATTCATCTACTGCACCTCTCAGCTAAAATATGCGCAGAAAGCCTAACTTTTATATGATGAAAATTATATTTAACATTATTTTGATCGAATTTATTTCCAGACTAAACATGGTTTAAATTGGTTTGGGTGTGATGTCACATTCCGAAGTATCATAATAATATTGCTCTCTCTCTCTTTAATTCAAATCTCTCTCTCTCTACCTCATGAATCCCTAAAGAGGGGCGAGGAAGAAAATAATAACTGACAGCTACATCATTGACCAAAGCCTTCCAACTCCCTCTATCCATAGCCATGACCCTCCAATCTCCATCACCTCCAGCCCTTCTAAAATCCCTCTCAACACAGTCCTTCCATCTCAGACAAGGTCTCTCCCTACCCCTTCTACCAACATCCACATGTGACATCGCCATTTTCGGGAGTCGACCTTCATCCATATATTCTACATGTTCAGCCCACCTCATGCGACCCCTTACCACCCACCCTCTCTGTAAAACTCCTATTTATCCCAATCTCCTCCCGAATATCCTCGAACCTACTCTTATCCACCCGCTTTACCTCCGCAATCTTTCTCATCCAATTATTTTCGCATATTTTGAGTCGCTGTTTTTGAGCCCCTGACAGGGCCACTGTCTTATAAGCATGTAACAGTAAATACATACTGGGATAACACAAGTACCCAATACATTCCCTTTTAATTTCTTAGAAATATGTCTATCTGACATAACCCTCTTTACATTTCTCCAGGCCACAGCCCCGACTGGATCCCTATATGCACCTCCACATCAGACCGTCCATCCCCAGAAATCACCGCCAGATACCCCAAACTATCCCTCTGCTTAATACCCTGGTCTGCAAGGGTTATACCCAACTCCGGCCGTTGCACACCCACTGATAAAGCCTATATTTATTCATTATAATCCAAATGTAGTGTGATATTGTCAAAATATAACAGAAAATAAATCATCACATTATTTTATTTGCAATAAATGCAAAGATGTCATTTCCAAGTGGAATACATCATACAAAAGGTATGATGGCTGTAATATATTATCATGTAAAAGATGTATGATCGCTCCAATATATTATCATGTAAAAGAGTATGATGGTTGCAATATATTTTACAATATATTTTCTTAATTTTGCTTTGGACAAAATCTGTGACTTCACCTGGTTCATTTCTTGCAGTACGGGAAGTCAAACGACTGAAATATTACATAATTATTGAAACCCTTTGATAATATCAATATTGTTTTATTTGCTAAAGCAAACCAATATTGCTGGATTATTTATTTTCTGTCTTCTTTTAAATAACATGTAATATAGAGCCACACTTTGCACACCATGCCAGTTAGAGATACTAGACTATAAGGAATAATATAATATTTATAGGTGAATATATTTGTGTCTCTTTGGGAGGAGGGGTACCTCTACCAATTCTGTATAACTACTATCTAAGCGTAGCGCCATCAGTGGTTGAACGGCCAAGAAACTATTAGCCAAAATATATATATGAGTAGATCTAAACGTTTCTTATTTTTCTAAACTGAGTCAAGGAAAAATCATGTAAAATTGTTCAATTTTATGAAAAGATGAGAAAATGTTAGATAAAAAAGTGTCCCTTCATGCAATATGGTGGGGAAAAAAGTTGTCAGCGACCCCTGCCAGGTGCATCAATAATACCCTCGCGTACCGACATCACTGTACTCAAATTGATGTGTAAATAGCAGCTTTATAATCCTCCAGTGTTGACCTGTATTCACCAGTGCTGTGGTCAAGCAGTAATCCTCATGCACCACAGTGAGCACAGCTGACCTGTATTCACCAGTGCTGTGGTCAAGTGGTAATCCTCATATACACCACAGTGAGCACAGTTGGCCTGTATTCACCAGTGCTGTGGTCAAGCGGTAATCCTCATATACACCACAGTGAGGACGGCTGACCTGTATTCACCAGTGCTGTGGTCAACCGAGAGGAAGACCGGTGACCACATTACTTGGCACATTAAAGTTGCAACTAAAAGGTCAAAACATTAATTACTTTGATGATGCAATGAACCTTGCCCAAGATCGAATTGGGTGGAAGGATTTATTACAGAGCATGTCGAATAGACGAGGACAACGAGGTGATAGGCGCCGTGGCGCTTTATAATCGCATCATTGGACGTGACTCGACCTCCTACTACTTGGCTGAAACAGTTAATCTGTGTTGGCTGTTTACATCGAGACAACCAAAATGGCCGCCCGGGATAACGTCAGTGTAGATCCTCCACAGATTGGTGAAAGTAAGTGCCGAGGTCACATCCTGCCCCACTGTGTTGGTATTTAATATGAATAGATGACAATATTATAATTCAGGCTGAACTTTTGCTTAAAGTTTGATTACATAATGTAGAGTTGGTCTATATATTAATTATCTTCTTTGATACTTGTGGTATTAAAATGACTTGGGATGGCTTCGTTGGCCATTCATTGTCTGCGGAGTAGGTTCTATTAATCTGGAAAGTAAAACGAAAAGAAGAAATGAATTATATTTAAATCAAAATTGTAGCTAGATTGATTGATTGTAAATATATGTGAACCATCACCCTAACAACAGGCGTTCGTTCGCAAATACAAAAACCATTAAAACTGAACAAAAAGTACGACAATCATCAACAATAGTTTCCTGATTTTGATGTCTCTATTACTGTGATAGTGTTATATTTCCAATGGGGAAAGATATTTGGAAACTTTATAACAATATCCGTGGCCTATGATTTCAATTGTTGTGGAACAAAGTACTTACACATTATTACCAAATTTATGAGTATTTATCGATCTCATTTTAGTTTTATTTAATCAAAAGGGCTGTAGAAGGCCAATCCTTCGGGTAATTAAGAACATAAATTTTTTTTGTACACAGGGCGCACTTTCCCTAAATATTCCCCTAATTTTTAACCACTTTTTGCATCCAAGAATAACCCAGAGCACAGTGACATATTACAGTAATTACCATTTTGTCCACCTTCGTCCAATTTTGGAAAATTAGGTATCAAACGAAAGCTACATACAGTAGCACTATTTAACAATATTATGCTTTGAAAGTTATTTTCATTTCTGGTGACAATGAATGAATGAATAGGTTTCCTGGCCCTTTTCAATGCAGTGGTTATATGAGCAACCCATATACCAGTTAGAGCCACTGGAATATAATTATCATCTCCCAGGATTCAAACTCCTACAATTAGGGCGATGGGTCACACACATATCAATAGTTGATTGATGATTTCAATTGTTGCAGATCAATTTACTTACATATGCTTACTACATTTATGGATATTTATCACTTTCTTATTTTAGTCTTATTTAATCAAAAGGCCTACTTTTATGTAATGAGCTTAAATGTTGTAGTGCTACTATGGTGTGTACTTCTCAGGGATTAACTACTTGTGTGGATTTAATTTGAAACTTAGTTACAGGTTTTATTATTTGGTTGAGAATTTCCAAAATTGTATTATGATATCAATTTGAAGGAGCGATATTTTCTATGAATGAATGAATAGGATTCCTGGTCCTTTTCAACGCAGTGGTTAAAGAAGCCATCCAAAGCTTTTGATATACCAGTCAGTTATTTGTCATCACATGGGTATTATACTAATGGTTAATAGGACTTATCTCAGTCACCACATGGTTATTTGGTTGTAATTATTTTTGGTATTTGTCAAGTTAAAGGATTCTCAAATTATATGTGATAGTACAGATGAAATCTACAATATGCAATAAAGAGAAGTGAAATTCCTCTAAATTTTGTCAATATATTGACGTTTAAACTTTGATATGGAAGTTGAAGTTTTTCCCATCTCATTTATATTCAAAAACACACGTGAACTTATTCATATATAATAATTAATGATATAGAAAAGCTCATAGATTTTGCTTATATGCAATAATACAACTAAATTATAGACTGATATGAACAACAATTTTACCCCAAAGGCACACATTTCTAATAAAAAATAACCGTTCGAGAAAATTGATTTGAAGTAAGTCAATGTCATCACTGTACAGTTAAAATCCTATATATATCTTAGGATTTTTATGTTTTATTTAAGCTACAAAACTATTTTATAACTAGTTTAATTAATTTTAATAAGATAGAATGATGAACGATTGATTGTTTTCTAGGCCCTTTTTGTATGAGCCACCCAATTTCCTTGATATTAGAGTCACTGGAATATAATCATAATCACTCCGTATTCAAACTTCTGGCCTTGCGATCATAAGTCCAACGCTCTCTCATTATATTGCCAAAACAGATAAATATAATGAAATATATTATAAAGAAATACATAAGAATAATTTGTCTGTGTTGTCTATAGTGATGACATCACATTAGACTTACTTCAAGTCAACGGAAATTCAACACAACAGATAAATAGATTGTGTCCGGGCATATACCCAGACAACTACAACCACGGACAACTACCTCTCATACAACTAACCCCAAACAACCTAACCCTGTTTAACGGTTAGGGCTACGTCAGAGTTAATGTTGAGGCTGTCGGTGGGTAATTGTGTCGGGACAACTTACCCCCCATACAACTAACTCCAAACAACCTAACCCTGTTTAACGGTTAGAGGCCAGCGTTAGGGCTAGGTGTCAGCGTTAGTGTTGCAGCTGTTGGCGGGTAATTTTCCGTAGGGTAATTGTCCGGTTGGTAGTTATCCGGGGTGGGGGGTAGTTGCCCCAGCACTAAATAAATACAATATATACCTACCTATAAGTATGACATTTATACTTGTTGTGACTGATGTTGACTTGGCCTGTATCGTGGCTTCACATTCATACAGCCCGGCATCTTCATCTTGTACGGGAGGTAGTATGACCAGTAGACTACCAGATGGACTCAGGTATCTACGATCATATTGACCTGTCAAGATAAAAACAAAACTTCACTCAATGATGGAGGCAAATAAATTGACTTTAGGTATTATATCCATTATTGAAACTGTGTGAATAATGAGATTGTCTAAGATCCTCGACAACGATGAATGAACTGTTGGATCTATCCATCTATCTAGTATTTCATTGTGCATTACTACTCTTCTGGCTAGTAAGAAGGGTGTCTGTTGTGCATATTATTATTATGTATTTTGGCATGGAAATGTTTTAAGTTAAGTTAAGTAAGAAAATATCAGAAAGGACATGGTCCTCATAATATGATCCTGAACCGCCATCACCCAGTCGACCTCCTAAACCTGTTGAGAGCCACAAAATTATCAAGACCCATTCTTAAAGACATTGACACTATCCGCGCCAACCAACGACTCTAGCAGGTCATTCCTGTTGTCAACAACTCTCTGTTTAAACACCCGAATAAGACCATCACACGCACGGCAAAGTTTCAAAGTTGTAAGTTTTAGATAAGTTAATTGTTACATCACTGTATGTACCAGTGCGGATACAATATACGCTGGATAATCTATTTACATAGATTTACCAGTAACAATGCTTCATCAAATCTGTGTGAGAACCTCCCCACCTTGCAATCACAGCTACATGAGCCAAACAAAGCCATGATATACATGTTAGAGCCACTGGAATATAATCATCACCCTGTGTTAGAACCTCCTCACCTTGCAATCACAGCTATATGAGCCACACAAAGCCATGATATACATGTTGGAGCCACTGGAATATAATAATCAGCTCTGTGAGAACCTCCCCACCTTGCAATCACATGTATATGAGCCACACAAAGCTGTTCATATATCAGTTAGAGCCACTGGAATATAATCATCATTTTGTGTGAGACCTCCTCACCTTGCAATCACAGGTATATGAGCCACACAAAGCTGTTCATATATCAGTTAGAGCCACTGGAATATAATCATCACCCTGTATGAGAACCTCCTCACTTTGCAATCACAGCTATATGAGCTACACAAAGCTGTTCATATATCAGTTAGAGCCACTGGAATATAATCATCACCCTGTGTGAGAACCTCCTCACCTTGCAATCACAGCTATATGAGCCATACAAAGCCATGATATACCAGTTAGAGCCACTGGAATATAATCATCATCCTGTGTGAGAACCTCCTCACTTTGCAATCACAGCTATATGAGCCACATTTTTTTTGTTGATATACCAGTCACAGCTATTGCGAGAACCTCTTCACCTTGCAATCACAAGTTATATAAGACACCCAAAGCTGTTGATATACCAGTCAGAGATTGACTTTGCAATCACAAGTTATATGAGCTGCCCAAAGCTTTTGATATACCAGTTAGAGCTACTGTGAGAAAGTGTAAAGGGAATACTTGCCACTAAATATTATTTCACCGTTCATTTTCCAGTTGGTCTTGATGATGTCATTACTATCTGTAGCTTCAGCTGTGCATCTAATGAGGGCGACTCCAAACCTGGTGATGCGTTGAGTCCTCTCCGCCGTCAGCAGAGGAAACACAATGACTGGGTCTATTAGAGAGATAAAACACATTAACTAGATTAAACAGGATCATTAGTAAGATGATGTGCTGAATACTCTCCTCAGCTACCAGAGAAAATACAATAACTGTATATATTAGAGAGATACATTAACTAGATTAAACATGATAATTAATAAGGTGATGTGCTGAATACTCTCCTCAGTTAGTAGAGGAAACACAATAACTGGATCAGTTAGAGAGATACATTAACTAGATTAAACATGATAATTAATAAGGTAATAAGGTGATGCGTTGAATACTCTCCTCAGTTAGTAGAGGAAATACAATAACTGGATATATTAGAGAGATACATTAACTAGATTAAACATGATAACTAATAATGTGTTTAATACTCTCCCCAGTTAGCAGAGGAAACACAATAACTGGATATATTAAGAGAGAAACACATAAAACTAGATTAAACAGAATAATTAATATCAGTATTTATTAGAGAGAAACCACATATAACATGTGATACCATGTTGTAACACGACAACTGGATATATTACAGAAAGAGCACTTTAACAAGATTAAACAGCATAACTGCATGCGTGTATCATGTAGTATTGCACTACAGAGACCCTTTTAGTGGCTGAGAAATACCAGATTGTTTATCGTGCTCCAATTTATGTTGATAACTTCAAGCAACAATACATGTTTATGTAAGTTGCCTAATTTCTTCGATGGTAAATATTTTTGCTTGAAATCCAATTATTATTGGTCCAGGTTACCAAAATCAAGTTATCATATTTTTATAATTTTAGATAAAACACCTTCCAATTAATAACAATGCTATTGAACACATGTATGCACTACAGTGACTAATTATCCAACCTTTGATTTATGAGGTGACACCTATCTGATCTATATATACACTGCGGTTGCAACATATTGTTAAATATTATATAGTTATACGAGTTTCTGCAGCATTTCACTAATTGTCTTTTATGTTGTACATGGAAATATTATCAATTGATTAATTCATTACATTTCTTGACCCATTTCAATATAGAGATTATGAGAGCCACCCAAAGCCTTGGATATGATACCATTTTGACCCACTGGAATATAATCATCATCATTAGTGCGTATTTGAACTTGTGACCTCTGACCTTGCGATCACAAGTCCCACACTCTATCAATTGAGGTAACCGGTCAGTCATCCTACAGTGCATCTCCATTTGACCAATTAGGACACAACACCCTAGCTTGCATTACGGCAATGTATCCCTAGTCTCCAGTACAGTCAATTCAAACACAGGTCATTTTAAGCATCTATAATTGCTTGTGTTGTTTGTTGTCAAAATAAAATCGATACTGGATGGGGTTGCTAGCTCCATGATTGGATTAACCTGGACACGCATCACTGCACTCGCATCACTACACTGTGTAGAATGCCCACATGCTGTAGGCATATACATAGGAAACTATAGCATTATGATATACAATAATACATGCAGTGTGTTATATCTTGAACTGTTAACAAACAGATTCGCAGTCCATGGAAACCTATTCCATATAACCTAGTCTATTGTCAACTATACAATGGAATTAATTTGAAGAGAACTTCCTTGAACATAAACCTATTAGGGAGCTCTGCGCGCCATGCATGGACCTATCAAAATGGCCATACATTGAAGCTCAAATTTCTCTAATTATCTGTCTTCTTCGTCGTGATCCAGGTATTTGTGAATCACAGACCCAATGAATCTATACAAGTTATCAACTAACTCATACAAAAGAGAATGTAAGTAAACTTGGATTTACAAACAGAGTGAACAGAATACCTCACCTGTATTTTCTTCAACAACTATATTAAATTGACAGACGTCTGATCCCCCTGGATTACTGAACACATAGATGACGGACGTCACTCCAAAAGGAAACTCATCTCCAGGTCTACGACTCTGAAAGAGAACCACCCCAGATGATGATGTCGGCTCCGTCCATTCTATGATATCAGTGTTCAGGAAGATAAGATCCTCAGTGGGGCAGTTCATTATACCGGTAGCTGCTGTATGAAATAGTGAAATAAAACAATAGATAATGCTACATTGTAGTATTAGAACAATAAGATGAAAGATAAGATCATCAGTGGGACAGTTCATTATACTGACAGCTGATGTATGTCATAGTGAAATAAAACAATAGATAATGTTACATTGTAGTATTAGAACAATAAGATGAAAGTTAAGATCCTCAGTGGGACAGTTCATTATACCGGTAGCTGCTGTGTCATAGTGAAATAAAACAATAGATAATGTAACATTGTAGTATTAGAACAATAATAAGAAAGATAAAATCCTCAGTGGGACAGTTCATTATAACAAAATCTGCTGTATGTCGTAGTGAAATAAAATGTTAAATTACAGTACTAGAACAATAAAACTAATTAATTGACTGATATAATCAATCCATTATATGTTGCATTAGTCAGGATTGGATGAACAGTTTATGAGTTGTATGGCTGCTTTTTGATAATAGGGATACATAGAGCCTCCTAGAGTAATTGATGAATCATTTGTAGCCGTTGTAATATAGACATCATCACCCACACAACAATATTATAATATAGAAATCATCACCCACACAGCAATATTATAATAAAGACATGGTTGCTGCCGATATAGTTGCCAAGGATATATATATTATTAGTAGCCATATTATTAGACGTCACAGGCACTACTAACGGTGTGTTTGCTGCTGATATAGTTGCCAAGTAGACATTATTTGTAGCTATTGTAATACAGACCTTCATGTATGAGAATCTCTGGAGAACTGTTTTTTCAGCTCCTGTGAGATTAAGGAGAGCTTTTCGCTCTACTGAAAATTTCACACATTTTTTCCTGGTCTATATTTCTAGCACAATAGCGCTAAATGTAACAGACTATATATCGTTATATCACATTGCGATTTGGGATTTTTTTTTTAGGAGAGCAATCAATTGCTTCCTGAGCACTTTTCAAGAGCGCCTTGGAGCACGAGCGCGCCAACGCTCCTTATAAATGAAGGTCTGGTAGTATATACATTATCACCACACAGACACTAACTACAGGTGTGTTTGCTGCTGATATAGTTGCCAAGTATACATTATTTGTAGCCGTTGTAGTATACATACATTATCACTCACACAGGCACTACTAAAGGTGTGTTTGTTGCTGATATAGCTGCCAAGTATACATTATTTGTAGCCGTTGTAGTATATACATTATCACTCACACAGGCACTACTAAAGGTGTGTTTGTTGCTGATATAGTTGCCAAGTATACATTATTTGTAGCCATTGTATTATATACATTATCACCCACACAGGCACTACTAAAGGTGTGTTTGCTGCTGATATTTATTTTTTATTTATTTATTTTTATTTCAACATTTCATGTCAGGGTAACTTCTTTAGCCATTGGCTAATCTTCCAGAAGGC
>JAODAI010156860.1:0-10934 GCA_027575025.1 Scotoplanes globosa | reverse complement strand
TCTAAAGTTAACCTTTTGCAGCTGCATTCACACATTTCACACACACACACCTACGTTTCCTGTGCGGGAGAACCCTTGTAGGGTGGTTGCACGGTATTTATCCAGATCCAGAACCTTGCAAACAATGCTACCCGATATCAAAGAGCAGAAAATAATCTTCAAACAGCTATAAAATCGGCCCTTCCATTCTCAAGATATGAAGGTTTGACGTTGACAATTAGAAACATGGGAGCTGCCATTTTATTCAAGAAAGATCTTTGACAAGACTAATGTGGAACCGGGTTTGATTCCGGGTTTGATACAAATGGAATGACCATGTCTACAACTAAAGGTTTTACTCCGGGCGCTCCTGTTTTCCCCTCTATCCTCTTGTCCTTTTGTAATGTCACAGGGCCTTCAGGAAGATTAGCCAATGAGTTACTCTCCCATGAAATACTGAAATAAAATTTATACAAAATTGAACGTCTTGACCTTATTTCGTTGTCCAGTGATAATTCAACGACATTTAGGGTACTAATGTGTTATGCGGAAGTCAAAAACAGCATTTTGGTTTCACAGGTTTAATAGGTCTACTATAGATTTAACAATATTTTCCGACAACTACGTATATGTACAAATACTTACTGAGCTGGTTCATAATTTGTGCAGGTCTACGATGCGGCGGTCTGGAAGGATAATTATCCAGCTTCGCTTTCTTTGGATTGGGGGCTGAAATAATAGAAAACAACATAACATCTCAATATTATATAAATGTGAGCTACAAGGTAGTTTTCACATCTATCACCCGGCATATTGAAAGGAGTTGTGCACCATCAAATTTAGATATAGAAGAACATGCTGAAAAACTTTTTTTTTGTTAAAAAATTAATAACTTAAGATAGAGCTTCCCCAACCTTTTCTTTATCAGGCCGGGTTCTTTATCGTGCAGGATTAGCTACACTTCGAAAACTGGTGGGGCATCGCCATACTTCAAATATTTTTGGGTGGGGATTTTGAAATTTCAGAAGGCATTTTTTATTTTATTTTAAATATTTCAAAATAAAATAAAAAATATGTAATAATGTATTTTATAGCAGGAATAGCACAATAGAGCATACTGAGAGTGGGATCTCTAAATTAACTTAAATTTGTCACACTGACACTAAAAAATGTTGAAATATCCCCAATATCAGCGGGATTGCCGCAATCCTGTTGCTAGCGCCTGCCCTGCATATGTGACAATTTACCTCTATTTAATCCCTTGTAGGATGGTAGAACTACCTGTACTCCTGTATTCGCATCCCCTACAGTATAATCCTGTGGAGGAAGAAGGTGGGATGAATTCTGGTGCATCTTCCATCCCCTAAGATCTAGTCTGATGGGGTTGGCAGTGGGGTCAGTTTCTAACCTGTATCTTCCTGTGGTGTTGTAGGGGGGTCAGGTTCTTCCTCCTTCCTCCTCACTACTAGAATCACTGCTGTCACTGCTGCTACCATATGAGCTACCATGGGGTCTAGTATGGAGAGGGGTCAGTTTCCTACCTGCACATTCATGTTGTAGGGGGTCTGGTTCTTCCTCCTCCCCCTCACTACTGGAATCACTGCTGTCACTGCTGCGGCTAAAATCAGAGCTACCCTGGGGTTTAGCACGGTGTGTGTGGGGAGGAGGGGGTAATTTTTTTACCTGTATCTTCCTGTGGTGTTGTAGGTGGTTAGGTTCTTCCTACTCCCCCCCTCGCTACTGGAATCATTGCTGTCACTGATGCTGCTACCATAAGAGCTACCATGGGGTCTAGTATGGGGGGTCAGTTTCTTAACCTGTATCTTCCTGTGGTGTTGTAGGGGGGTCAGGTTCTTCCTCCCCAACCTCAATACTGGAATCACTGCTGTCACTGCTGCTGCTATCATAAGAGCTACCCTGGTGCCTAGTATGGGGGGTCAGTTTCTTACCTGTATCTTCCTGTGGTGTTGTAGGGGGGTCAGGTTCTTCCTCCTCCCCATCACTACTGGAATCACTGCTGTCACTGCTGCTGCTACCATCAGAGCTACTGCCAGACGCAGACATCTCGTCAACGGATGAGTCTTGACTCAACGACCGAGTCATTGCCTCATGACTCGCTGGGGGAGTCACTTCCTGACTCGCTGCGGGACTGGTTTCCTCACTCATCATGTGGCTCATCATGTCGGGGGTTGGTGGTCTGGAACAACTCTCTGGTGACAGGGCTGGTGGGGTGAAATACAGTCAAATGGGTCACACAATATTATAATTTAATCGGGGGCATTCTCTGTCAAATCACTCTCAAAAATGGAAATTTCAACCCTCCCCACTTCAAATTGGCTCAATTTTTTTCTGGTGTCATTTAAGCTGTAAACCCAACATTTTAAGCACAAACTCCGTCACACCTACGTTTCTTGCATCGCGACACACACTTTTTTTTGCAATATCAGTCAAAATGGCTAGGACTTCCAATATTCAAATGACCATATCTTGGCAACCGCTGCATCAAATGTATTTGGAAGGGTAACTGGATAAGTCTATCCGTTTTCATTATCAATAATATGGATGACAAACAAATAAAAACAATGACCATCTGGGTTAACACCCGACTCTTTACGAAAAGATGGCCATACTTGGAGAACGAGACAGGTAGTCCTGCCCCGGGACCGCCATTTTAATTATCAATAATTTGGACAATACAAATAACCATCCAGGTGTACACCCTCATCCGACTGTTGATATAGTTTTAATGTTTTTAGAAACCACATATTTTGAATCCCTACTTACCACAGGGGGATGGTTCCCTCACCGGGGATGGTTCCCTCACCGGGGACGGTTCCCTCACCGGGGATGGATCCCTCCTACTGACGGGGATCTGCTCCCTCTCCACCGGCCGACTCGGAGCCATCTCTTTCTTCTTTGGTGATAAGTGCGAGCTGCTGCTGCTGTTCTGTAGTTTCTTGTTGCGCTGTGCGTTGTTTGACTTGATGGCGTGCTGCTTAACTTTACTGCTACCCTCTAGTCTGTTGGTGGGGAATGGAAATTATATATACAAGTGTCAGTGAGCTGCCACCCGGCTACTGTTGTCATTGCAAAGGACAATCCCCCCCCCCCCAAAAAAAAGAAACAAAAAACAAGGGGGAATTCCCAATTTTAGTTTGTAGTTTCAACCTTTAGTGTCATAGCACACGTTATGTTGCATGTAGTGTTACACAGCATCATATATTCCATGTCTTATACAATAAAACCCTCTAAGTTGGTAAATTAGCTGTATTCCTCAAAAATCACATTTACAACATATACAACATAAAATTTCAGAGAACTGTGTATATCAAATTTAAGAGAACTATGTACATACTTTTTTGTTTTACAATGTTGTCACTCCCTATAGAGTTAGGCCGTGTATATATAACCGCAAACATCAACTAGCAAGCCCCATCTGACTGACAACAGACGAGGCTGGCATGATAGAGTAGTTTCAAAGAGACTGGAGGTCAATCAATGTCAAGATTGAAGGGAAAGCTATTCATCTGTGTGCGCAGCAGTCGCGATCATGTAAGTAGCAAATGTGGGCTTGCTGCAATTAGGTACGTCATCAGATTACTGATTCCTAGCAACTGAGGTGTGATAAAGGAACAAGTGTGTGTTGTAGTGGTACGCGCTACTCGCCTTGCACCACTGCGACCGGGGTTCAAATCCCAGTCGGACGTGCAAATGAGTTTTGATACTTGCAACTGTAGAGGTTTCTCTCCGTGCACTCCGGTTTCCTCTTGACTTCATTTGTCCGTTTGTTGTGTCCTAATTAATAATGCAGGAACCCTGGGGAGAACACTGGCTTGCCGGTGACAGGGTTCCTGGGTATGAATTAAAGATGTATTTATTTACGTATATGCGAAAAATAGTTTTATTGTGACATTTTAGTAATTTCTTATGTAGGCCTATTTCATTGTTTTTTGATTATCCATATTTTCTATGTACTCTATTGTTTTTATGTTTATGTATTACATTGTTTAATTTGTTATGTATTTTATTGTTTGAGATGAAATGGGGTGTAAAGTTGGCAACAAGTTTATATTCACAAAATTAATTACATGTCAATATATTTACAAACAACGGTGTTATAACACATAGGAGTAAGTTAGGGTTAACTCCAAAATTTAGGGTTAACTCCCAAAATTATGTGCAAAATCTCAATTTCAGAAACTGTGTTGTTTAATTAAGAACCGTGGTGTAAGAAAGATTAAAAATAGTATTATAGTCAAAGTTTCACTCAGGAAACTCATCCTCCCATCTCATAATAGCCCTATGGGTGGTAACTTTGCTTTTAATCAATTGTGAATAAATATACTTTGGAGCCGTTTCGAATTTAATAAGTCTTATTATATTGTTATTGTGATAATTTTGAATTGAATGTCCCTTACTAAATCCTGCATGCACTCTAGGTTAGTTTATATCTAGAATCCATTCTGTTTTGTAATAATCTTGAGAAAATGTTGTAATTGTGAGAAAGACGACTTATCGGTCTGTAGTTCTCGATTTCACTTTTGCCGCCCTTTTTTAACAGTATGACGACCTTCGCTTCCTTCCATTCGTGTGGTATGCTTTTTTCTCTTAAAATGTCACTGAATAGATAACTCATTTCAATGACAACTGGTATCCTCCTAGTAGTAGAAGGTCAGATGTCGTCTGGTCAATACCCGGTGCTTTGTTCTTTTTTTTCGATTTATTGCTCTAACCACTTCTGGGTAGATAAGATCCCCATCTCCTTTATATTTATCATAAAAACAAATATACCGTGAGTGTATTGAATGTAACTGCAGTGTTACTGTTTCTCAACTATAGAATACCCCGCCACTCTCGAAACTCGATTAATCCATTCACATAATAGGGTTTATTTTGAGAACGACAATACACTTCTCCTATTATACAAATTAATGAACCACCCCTATTTAAGTTGGTAGAGTTTCGGTGGCAAGAGAGGCAGGGTATTCTATAGTTGTACCAGATAATTAAATAAAACCTTTCACATTGTCTTTGCACGTATGTTTTCTTGTTTCTGTGTTATTCTTGGATCAATCTGTTTTAAATTAATAAGCTGGTTGATGACTTTGTAGACGATGTTGAAAGTGTTGATCAACAAAAAATGTATCTGTTGTCGATCATACACGATATACGTACGGCGGTTGCAATTGGTTTAGAAATTGTTTTAAAAACTACACAGGATGCGATTATACCGTACATGTCAATGCACCGATCGACAATGCATGTAGGTTAGTCGATATTAGAATGGCCGTTGGCAGGATTTCATTCTGTAATTTCTTTGTTATTGTTTTCAACTCTTCCGAAAAACGCCCTCTATTTTTTAATCACACTTCCTGGCATTTTTAATACAATTCTGCTCATTTTAATATTTCTCCGCAAGTTTGACTGATATTGTTATTAATACTATGTTAAAACAAGTTATCAAACAATTACATTTCAGATAATACCAAATTTCATTCGTTTTTTTCGTATATTTCCGGGCGGATTGATTTAAAGGGTTCATAAAGCTTGTTTCAATGTTAATTGATATTATAGAACAGAAAATTATCTACCAAATGCTTCAAACTATCTTGAGTCGAATCGGACATTCCGTTCTCAATATATTGATGTTTGAAATTTTGTGACGTATGGTCCTTACAACTAAAGTACAGAAATGGTCTGTTAAATGGCTTGTAAATATGTTTTCTCCAAAAGTCTATGTACGATATTGTTCAAACTTGGTATGAAGGTTGACCCCAATGCATATATATATTTTGCGCAGTAGGACGTCTATGTGCAGTAGTACAATCTTACCACAACACAGAACGGTATTTGTTTTATAGAGGTGCCAAACTTTGGAATAGTCTCAATAATAATATTAGGTCCTTCTCTACTTTAAATTGCCTTAAGCTTGGTTACAAACGCTTTTTAATTTCAAGCTACATTTAATGCATTACATTTTCATTGATTCTGATGTTCATTATTATATACTTAATTATTATTATTTGTATGTGTATGTAATTTTGTCCTTTACTTGTTCTAGGGGTTTTCTGCTTGATAAGCTAATCCTAGATTTTTAGAAACCGCCTTTCACGATGTCATAGTTTATTCTCTTCTTAATTAATGTGTAATCATTATATATTATATTGTGAGAAATGTGACTTATGTGGAAAATAAAGTTGAATTAAATCAAGTAAAATCAAATAGTATGTGAAATAAAAATAGAGCTATAATTATTGCCCATGTAAGATACAGACTGAAATGTTAAATTTAAATCACCATTATGTTTTGTCTTTTAATATTGTGAAATAATCAAAGTAAATGTATCTATATAGGCCCTATGGCAAAATTAGCTATTTTAGAAAATATTCCAAATATATAAGTAGGCCCTATCTGTACTGATACTTAAATATTGTAGGCTGTGATTATAATATTACTGTTACTTAGTACTGCGCACTGACTCTCATGTACACAGTGGTATATATATATATAGCCCCATATGTATCTGAATTTTAATAATTGAATGGATATAATTATAATAATCACATGATATACTAAATATATTGCATTCACCTTTATGTTCATATTTGACGCTATGGAATATTTTTTATTAGAACTTTGTGACAGCAATTAATGAACTTAGTTTTTGCAGAAAATGTTCCATTCAATAGTGTAATAGAATGTATGCATCAGATTGATATGAACAACTTTGCCATAGGCCCTATGGCAAAATTAGCTATTTTAGAAAATATTTCAAATATATATAGTAGGCCCTATCTGCACTGATACTTAAATATTGTAGGCTGTGATTATAATGTTACCGTTAGTACTGTGCACTGACTCTCATGTACACAGTGGTGTTTATATAGCCAGCCCCATATCTGAATTCAAATAAAAATGGATATAATTATAATCACATGATATGCTAAATATATTGCATTCACCTTTATGTTCATATTTGATGCTATGAAATATTTTTTATTAGAACTTTGTGACAGCAATTAACAAACTTAGTTCTTGGAGAAAAGTTCCATTCAATAGTTCAATAAAATGTATGCATCAGATTGATATGAACAACTTTGCCATACATTTAGCACATGATATGTTGTCAATATATGTAATATATTACATGACGTCTGGCTTGGCATTTAATACAGGTTAGATATCATTAATAGATTGAGCCTTTGATGTATTCATTGCGTTTGGAAATTATGTAATAATAACCTTTTGCTAACTTGATATGGACTTTTTGTTCTAGAAGTTTTTGTTTTTGTAGTATAAAGTGCAATAAACACACACAAAAACAAGTTTTAATTGCGCCTCTGGCGTTGATCTTTAAATTTAGTTTTCTTGTTGTTGATGAAATTAAATGCTCACCTGATGAATATTGTCATCTAGACTAATAACAAACGACCCCAAAGGGTTTGTGACTGTTACGTTAATACTTGATGGTTTTGAGAAGCGTCAATTTAAATGCATTTCACAATTAACCGGATATAGTTGAGCTACATTTCAAAGGTCAGGATTAATGAACTAGTTATCCACCATCTTATGTTATTGGCAAAATAAACATAAACTTTGGGTTGACATTTGACTAATTATGGTTTGAATGTCAATGTGTAAATATTAAGAAGTACAAATTAGACCCCAGACCACGATGAACCTTCACAGCTAGTGACTATGTAAGATATAACAGATGCACATATTTCTTATATATTAATAGCCCCCTCTATTTTGATAAATTTTGTATGCAATTATGTATAGCGCGCTTGTACATGTGTAAATTGTATATAATTACACTGAACGATTTCATAACTTTTTGCCAATTGTTAGAGGTTATATTAAGGTATTGAATTTATAGTATTATTTTTGGATAATTACATCAGTCATCATGCACTAAAATATCATTGAATGTCATGTACTAGTTCACATATTTCTCCTATTTTAAAATACTCCCATCTTTTCTGAGGCTGATATGTGTTTTTTCTTCAACAACATTTTAAAATAAACCAACAATACCCCAGCCAGCCGTTTATATTAGGAACAAAATACTCTTGAGAATACGACGTAGGGAACATTATGTTATGTAAGTACACACACTAAAAAATATTGGCGTATGCAACCTCTGTGAATACGGCCGCTGGTCCTTTTGTGGCCTTCTTGGTGGCCTTTACCATTCTTGTGTACCTTTAGTGACCTTCTGGAACTTTGGTGGCCCTCCGACCTCTTAGTAGGATTCTGACCCTTGGTGGTCAACCATTCCAAAACCCTAAACCTTGTCTATATTAAACATGTTTATATAAAACGTTATAATAATAAAACAGCAGCATATAAAGCGCTAGTACAGTTTGAAATGTAGGCTTTATATGCTCCTGTGGCATAATAAACTATTCAGCATGGGTACATGTAGTGGTCTCATGAATGTCCCCTTAATGGACTTGTGCAGGTTGTTGGGACTAGCTAATTCTGGCCTCTTAATGGCACCCATGACCCCTTAGTGGCCTTCTCGCCTCTAATTAGTAACATTATGGTCCCATGTATAGTTGCCTGCTGACCCCACACAAAAATGGCTGGTTGAATTTCACTACACCCGGTGTTCGTAAAGGACCTATGACATACTAGTTAATTTTCTAACGCAAATCTGGTTGATTTCACCAAGAATCTGGTTAAAATGTGTTATAAATTTCACCAGTATGTCGTAGGTCCTATATGAACACTGGCGTGGTGAAATTCCACCAGAACTTTTTAATAGAGTGCATAGTGACCCTTCCCTTAGTGGGCCTTTAGCCCCTTAGTGGGGGGATGATTAATTACAATTAGCAAGTGCAGTAACTAGTGCAACCATGGACTGAGAAGAAATTGTGTGTTCATTATAGAGTTTTACCAGGGATATGTTAAGATTATTGTGTCCCCGCTATGTGGGATGTGAGGGTAGTTTATATAGGGATTTTCATGAAATGTGTAGGAATTTATCTGGGAATTTCTCTTTATTATTCCTGCTCTTATAGGGCCACCAGTTTTATGAGATCATATAAATCCACAAAATTTCATATATTTTACAGAAATTACTGGAATTAATTTACCCCAATTTAAAAAATAAAAATAAAACTCAAAATAATACATGTACAAGGGTATATCAACACCCAATATTCTCAGATTTAATATATTAACTTGATATTTAAAAAGTATTTGTTTATGAAATGTAATATTGGCATGTATCCTAACTACTGAATAGGATTTAATATTCTGTGGAGTCTATTTTGGATCAATTTTTTTACCTTAAATATGCAATTATGGATGTCGTGTCACTCACGTTTTAACCTTAAAAAGTTTTATAGTACTGTGAATGTTGAAAAGACAATTATTTCAATTATTGGGCAAATACAGTTTTACCCTATCTACTAATATGTGTATAATAATTTTAGTAATTTACAACTTGAATTTGTGAGTAGAACCTAGCTAAGTAATTGTTTGATATATTTAACAGTAAATGTTGGAATAAAACTACACAATCAATCCACTACTATGGCAAGGATCATTAAACATTTACAACACATTGTTCCCCGTCAATCTTAGTGGAAGGTACTACTCCCCATAAATTAATTCATGAGGAAAATTCAATATTCATAGGATTTGGTTATTTATTCAACGCCGCGCAGTGGGCACATCATATCCACTTTGCACATATACGATGAATTATTCTATTGGTGAATGAACATTTTGAGTGAGACTCGAAGCATTACCATAAATATACACAGATAAGTTGCAAACTTTGATGTCACTCGTACAGTACCAATTATGTATCTTAATTATTTTATATTTTGGTTTAAAAAACCAGCCTTGGCGGTTATGATTTGTCATTTTTTTATATAAAATGTGATGTTAAGTTAAACATAAAGAATTAGATATCATCTCTCATATATGCTGAAAGAACATTTGTAATATATCCATGGAATAGAATTACAAATATTGGTGAAATAGTGTGACATCCCATTGACTGCCTGGGCTAATGATATTTTATACATCATTTCTTGCATACAGCTGGATAGGGAAATGAGACCAAATTTTTGGTAAAAGAAAATCATGGTGATTCTCAGATCGATGCAGTAACTGTTAAACTTTGATTGAAATCATATTTGGGATTATTTAGGTCTAAGAAATAAACTGCAGTTGTGTGGCTAATTATATCGTTGGTGAATTGACCGTTGAGACTCTAAATTTGTCAAATAACGTGCAAGGCGGAACCGAGTCCCGTTATTTGACCAAATATACATAGGTCAGGGCGGTTTATGATCAGAAATTGTCATCCAGCTGTAGTTTATTTCTATTATAGGCCTACAACATAATTTTGAGCTTAGGATGATTTTACATGATGACATTTTTTTACATTGATAGTAAATTAGAGAACATTATACCTCACTAATAAAACAGTGCAGTGTTACCAATGCGCATGTTCCCAATACTTTTATATAATAATTGTTAAAATGTTTGCCTTGCATACACAGGCTACTGTGTTCATACTGCTCTACACCAAATATACTATAAAAGCAATGCGATCTATTGTTGCTGCTGTGTGTAGCAGAATAATGGATCGGTTGTAACACACTATAACATTAGCCAATCAGAAGACAGCTACTTGCAAAATGGATCGTTAGTGGTTGTAGAATTACTAGATAATAAATTATGCCACTCTTTGGATTCGATCACTAGGAAAATCATGGCAATTATATTAAAAATCATTAATTTGCATAGGGTAACCGCAACAATTGATAAAGATGCATAGAATTCCGGTGCAGTCACATGGTTTAGAGAGCACATGGTCTAGTCCATGTTTCTTGTTCATGCATTCTGTAACCTACGGTGGCGCAATGGTTAGAGCATCCGCCTGCAAGCCGGGAGACCAGATAGTGGTTTCGTGCCCGCGAGGGTTCGAGACC
>JAODAI010156749.1:0-10936 GCA_027575025.1 Scotoplanes globosa | reverse complement strand
CACCAATCAAGGTAATGCATATATTAGATTAACAATTAATAATAGCAATCACATCCTGTTTAATCCAGCTCTATGGACTCACACACCAATCAAGGTAACGCATATATTAGATTAACAATTAATAATAGTAATGAATAACGAGACTAGGGCCTTACTGAAAAGTGGCCAAACAAGTGATAACTCTTATCACAGTAACTCTTATTTAGCCTTACACAGTGTACACTCCCACAGATGGAAGTGTATATCCTCCCACGGATTGCAATATTTTTAGCAATTAGTAACTCCTTGAATTTTTGTTTTACGACACACCAATCAAGGTAATGCATATATTAGATTAACAATTAATAATAGCAATCACATCCTGTTTAATCCAGCTCTATGGATCCACACACCAATCAAGGTAACGCATATAGTAGATTAACAAGTAATAATGTTCATGAAGTAATAATGTTCATGAATAATGAGACTAGGGCCTTACTGAAAAGTGGCTAGACAAGTGATAACTCTTATCACAGTAACTCTTATTTAGCATCACACCGTGTATAACCTCCCACGAAAGGCAGTGTATAACCTACCACGGATGACAATATTTTTAGCCATTAGTAACTCCTTGAATTTTTGTTTTACGTAACTCCAACCAGCGTTCAATGTCATTGCAATTCCCTAGAACTGGAGCATACTTTAGTTGATAATAAAAAAGACACAGGTTAGATTTACCAAAAATTACTTGCTACTTTACCTGTATAGGAATTGATGTAGCGAGTATCAATGGCAACACTTGTTCTTAATCCCTCCACTGCTACACTATATATTACCAATATAACTCTCTGCTTTGACCGAGCAGTTAAGGTTGGTAGCTATGGACCTTAGCAATTGGGTGATCCATGGTTCGACTCCTGGGTCCAGGAGTGTGTTTTTATCCATGAGTAATCACGGTTTTCCCAAGCAAACGTTTTCTCAAGATTAAACAAATCCAAATTTGACTTCAAATTCATCGATTGGATGGCCACTCGACGTGAACTTGTAATGTCTTCCGACTTCGGTGATCGCTTAGCGTTGTAAAAAATAATAAGGAGTGAGGCTGTGACGTAGTGGTAAGCGCTACGATTTTGTACCACTACACTGCGTCAGGGGTTCGATTCCTGGTCGGACATGCAAATGGGATGGCCATGCCTACAACTAGAGGTTTTACTCCGCGCACTCAGGTTCTCCCCTCTATTCCCTTGTCCGTTCGTTCCGTCACAGGGCCTTTGGGAATGGCAAATAAAGTTACCCTGACACAAAATCTTGTAAATAGTGGAAAAAAGCCTGCTAAAAGTGTGTATGCATACAGTGTCCGCACAAAGTGATGAGTATACTGGTTCGACTGACATATTACACCCTACAATGGTGATCATGTTCCACAATTATCACCACAAATAAAAATGATGCGCGGGGAATTTAAAATATATACATTTGCTCAAAAACTTTTAAAAATGCCACACTTTCTATATTATATCATTGTTTCATGTCTTGGTAAAGACTTGGTTATTTATTCTAAAGCTAGCAGCTGTTATAACCAGGTCAGTTTGACTGAGCGCAACAGTTGACATTTTACTGTTACGTATGTGACGTTATTTAACTAAAATTTGAAAAGTCTCATATCATTGGATATAATTAATGACTTTTCTGACTTTATAATCACCTGTTCTTTATATTCACTTATTTATTGGATAAGTAATAATTGAGCGTAATATAAATATTTCTTGAATAATTGTATAAAGAATAGAAACAAAAATTAGGGCCTTTAAATAAAATTAAAATTCACAGATCAAACTCACAAAATATTTTGTATGTAATCACCCTTTTGCAGCCCCTTTCTCGTCGGGTTATTTAAAGTTTCTGGGAAGTAATTACATTCAAAACAACCTCTACAGGACTGGAGGCCTATGTAGAGGGGATACTAAAGAATAGATCCATGCATCCAAAATTAGGGAATTACTGGAAAATCTGAAAACTGTGATCCAGATTTTATAGTTCACTTTCAACGTGGGACAGTAACGGAGGTTGAATAATTGGAGCAAAATAGAGACAACAGATTTGAAAGTTTCCTGCCACAATTCAATGGATGCTGCTAAATGTGACGAGGCTCTCCGCGTTGATCTTATCTGAGCTTATTAGGAGAGATGCTACTAATATGACCTTATTAGGAGAGACACAACTGACCCCCACGTGGGCGATACATAAATGTTAATCTTCACATTGAATCTAGAAATGCTCATCAACGATGAAATCTGCGCTTTAATTTGGAACATCGTTGCCTGAGGGTGTTTAGTAGTCGTGGTCATACACAGAGGGTTTTCCCCTGAAATAGAGATAACGTTTTAACATTATTTGAGAGGGAACATTTTGCAGTGCCAATTTCTCAGTGGATAGAGCATTACACTTGTGACTACCTGGTCTTAGGTTCAAATCCTGGATGGTGATGACTATGTAATAATAATAATAATAGTGAACATTTATATAGCGCCTTTCCTGCACAAGACCAGAAGGCTACAGCTCAAAGCGCTTTACAAAATATATGTGTTTAACTAGTATATCAAGGGCAATTTGAATGGCTATATACACATTTTTATAAGGTCACATGTTACAGTAATAGTACTAAAAAGTTAGTTATATTTTGTACATTTTTTAACTAAAATTTATTGGCAGTTTCTTAATCTTTGTTAATGTTATTGCAGCTTTGTTTTCACCAAACATTCATAAATTTCCAATCTTGCATCTTATACCTTGTTGAAATAAGTAGCTCAACATTACTACTTATTAGTGATTAAAAAAACTAAATAAGTAACTGTTTTCAGCTAAATAAAAAATATATGTGGAGTTTCCATGCTGAGCGACTAGGTCAGTGGCTCTAACTGGTGTAGCAAAGGCTTTGCGTGGCTCATATAACCACTGCGGATGATGATTATAGTCCAGTGGCTCTAACCGGTGTAACAAAGTCTTTGGGTGGCTCATATAACATCTGTGTTGAAAGGTCAGGAGTTTGAATCCGGAGTGATGATGATTATAATCCAGTGGCTCTAACTGGTGTAACAAAGGCTTTGGGTGGCTCAAATAACCTCTGCGTTGAAAAGGGCCAAGAAACTCAAGTCAATCAATCAATCTACTATCTAATTTTCAAAAGGGGCACGGCACCTAATTATGCTGACAAAAGAGTATTAAACTTGTGTTACAATTTTGAGGGGCACCGCCGGTGTGACAGTTGCAAAAGTCCCCCTGAGGGAAAAGTCCCCCATCCAGGATTTATACGTATATTGGGTGTGGGATTGAATATACTGTATGTTCAGTCAGTATAATTTGTCCCCCGGACCTTTAATCCTCTCATGTAGCTATGCAGACTTCAAATCCTAGAACTCTCATTTATCATTGGTCAATTTATATATGACATCAGTCTTTCCAAGGTCTATTTTTGTTGATCTCTATTTCTGTCGATCCTAAATAATATCTCCGTGATTTTTTTGGGAGAATTGAGGCGAACCGTCATACATGCTGCTGCGAGATCTGCGGCTAACAATTCTGCCAAATGCCCGCTACAGATAATTGTTGTCGCGTCTATATACAGCATTAGACTGTTGACAAAACACATTTAGCCCGCGGGCTGAACACATTTTGGAGGCTGCTATAAAGATTTTCGTAATATTTTTCAATGACTGAAACATAATCAATCAACGTTACTTTATTGAGTCATATAAATAAGTTACTACTACTTTTAGACCCCACAAGAATCTTGTAAATCCACTTAAGAATAACCTTGAAAATGTTAGTATTTAATATCATCGTCATCAATCATGTATGTTTTGGATGGGCGGTCTTCTCCCACAAGGGGACTTTTCCCAGGGGGGACTGTATATCCTAGTGTAAATAGTCAGGGGGACTTTTCCCACGGGGGACTTTTCTCACGGGGGACTTTTCCCACGGGGGACTTTTCCCACGGGGGACTTTTCCCACTGGGGGACTTTTCACACTGGGGGACTTTTCACACCGGGGGCCTTTTCCCACTGGGGGTCTTTTCCCACTGGGGGCCTTCTACCACAGGGGGACTTTTCCGACTGTCACACCGGCACAATAAAATGTAGGGACACCTACGGTTATTTCAAGCCCTGGAAAAGTTTCCCATGAAATGTGTGCATTATTATTTAATAGGGTTGATCAATCAACCAATCAACAGTCACTAAGACTTCTATGACCCTCTGGACAGCGGTCTGTGACAGGATGCAATATTGAATGAGGAGAGTTTATTATATTGATCTGTAAATGACTGCGCATTGTCCATTAGTGGTGGGGTCCAGGAGCTGGGAACTATCTAAAATGCAGAGGGATTTTAAGTCAACATCACATCCATCAATTAAGCAAGGAAGAACGATGCATCAATTAATCAACTTTTTGAATATGATAGACCCATATATCGGTCCTAGTATTCACAACAAAGGCTTTTGGCTAATCTTGATAACAATTGTTTTTAATAAGGGCTAGAATCCGAATTCGGATCTTACACTTCTGGGTCAGGCGCACTTCGGCTGCAGCCACTGGATCAGCGCTTTGAGGCATTGCATATTATACAAATACTGAATGGTTTTGAGTGCAATGGGGCAGAATATTTTTTTTTTGAGCCGAGTTGAATGGTACCAAAGCAATCTTCCATCGAATGAAATATTATGCCATATTGCATGAATGCAAACCATTCATTATTTGTTTTTCACAACACCCTTTTATTTAAAAATAGGACATTGTGGTTTGTGTCGCCGTTCGCTATAGGCCTAGTTATAAATGATCTCCTTTATTCACTAAAAATCGGCATGCCAGCCGGTTAGACTGCACCCTAGATTTAATACATACACCTGTCCTTATATCCGGGTACCGTACGAATAGTGCAGAAATGAATACGGGGTGCATTTTATAACTTCCCGTTAGAAGTAGAACCGTTCATGAGTGTTCCATTACACGGTAGATCGTGCAATGGTGCAAAATAATTAACATCATGTGACCCACAATTCACCAATCAAATGTCTAGAATAATCTTGGGTGTTGTATAAAGCGCTATATAAGTGACGTATTATTATTATTGATCTTTGCTTTTGTCACCTGATCACAACTGTTGGACTAGACTCAAAAAGTATTATACTTCTTCTAGTCCCACCCCATTTTGCATAATGTATATATATTTATTATGTATTTTATATTTATAGGCCTACACCAATAATTGTATATTCAATATAATGTTATAAATGTTATTGATTGTGTATAAAGGACACACTAAACTATAAACTATACTATACTTGTGATCACAAGGTCAGGAGTTCCAATCCGGAGTGATGATGCATATATTCCAGTGGCTCTAACTGGTGTATCAAGTCCTTTGGGTGGCTCAATTAACCTCTGCGTTGAATAGGGCCAGGAAACCTATTCAATGAATCCGACATAACTTTTACAAAGATCCAGAAGAACTCAAATCACTAAATCAGTCAATAAATTACCAATTTTTCGCCCACCGTACAGGTCCAGATCTCGCTGTATTCGTTCTTGGCCAACGAGTTTGTCGGCCAGGCGTCCATCTACACCAACATTCGGCGGGTCAGCACGGTCCTGCAGCTGATGCACACTCTCAAATACTACTACTGGGTCGAGAATCCAGAGAGTCGCAGCGGCATCGTGCCAAAGGGACTAGGTAAGTTCCTGATCAGTGGTAAGTGTCTGTTGTGTTTCGTTGTCGATGAATGCTTCCAGCCCGTTGCCATTAACAACCACACCGCCGCACTCAACCATCAAACTACCAGCTTTCTTGTCATCGTTTTATTAATCAACGAACCTTGCTTCTTTTATACGTCTGGAAATATAATAACATCTCAGGAAAACTTGTTCTGAATCAACATTGCATTTATTGTTCTTTTTCAAATCGAACCACTATGTGACTCTCCGCATATTCAAATGAGCCTCAAGTCGATTTTTGAGGATATTGAGTTAATGGCACCACTGTTAAGATATTTTTTTGTTGATTTAAACTTACCAGACGGAAGAAATTGTTGTAAAGCGTCTAATTTAAAATTATATTATGTTTTCGCAGAAAATGTTGTCCAAAACATTTCCCCTTATCTTTAAATGATAAATGTGACTTATGACTCGTTTCAATGTGAATGGGTCCACACATGAGGCTCGATGGAGGCAACTAGCTTTGCAAATTATATTTATGCATTATGCAATATACTAACACATTTTAAATCTTTAATATTACAATGTATACCTGTACACCTTGGGTTAATCTTTTCAAATTGTTTTATAGCATTTAAAGCTGTTTTCCCTTTAAACAGCATTGATTATGAACAACATTAAAATTATTAATGAAATAAAAATGATGCAAGGTCAATAAAATATTTTACACTTGATTTATGTATTTTTGCAAATGTGGATCTACAAGCATTGGTACTAATTTTAGTATTTCACATGTATTTCACAATCCTTAAAATTTAAAAAGAAATGGTACTTTACCCAAATTTGGTAACTACGGAATAAATTGGCAAAAAACATAATCACATCACTTTTAACTTTTAAGAAGCGGATAGATGCCAGTGGGATTTTAATGGGCATTAATAATGCCTCTTATCCCTAGTGCCACAACCAACACCTTACAGATTTACAGAAGGATGTGGCCTTCAGTGGATGAAGAACGTTAAACTAATTTTTGGTATTAATAATGTTCAAAATATGTCTTGGGAAATGATTAAAAACATATTTATAGTCATTTTATTTAAAAACATTGAAAAGCACATTTCTTTATTTGTTTTGACAGTTTGAGTTTGGTCTATATTCACAATCAATACTGTATGACTTCACAACGTTTTTATGGTCAGTGGTCATTGCTTTAACAGCTTGTCAGTCATAGGTCAGTTTGTCAGTGGTAGGTCAGCGTGTCAGTGATAATCTTAACTCTGGCATTAGTAGAGTTCACATATAAAAGGTAGGTCTCAGCTGTGGTAGATTGATGAAATACTGCTACACTTATTTCATCAAATGTAGCAGTATTATAATATAAAAACACCCTTGTTATTGGCATAGCCATTGCTGATTGGCTGATCAATGGACAATGATTGGCTGGTCACAAGGAGAAATTCAGATTCAAACCTGTGCAAGTCCTCTATTCTATAACAGTTCCCAAAAGGATTTGGAATATTTGTTAAAAGTCCATTGTATAAAGATGGATCATTTAATTATTTGTAATTAAGCATTACAAGAAGCCCGGTCGTAGTAACAGATGTAGACAAACCGTTGGTGGCTTTATAACTATTTATAGCGTCTAAAAATATTATTCACACCAAGCAGTAATGTCTCTAAAACAGTTTGTAGATTTATAAAAAGGCACCTAAACTATATTTCCGCCGTAATCACTTTTCAGTAAACTGGCTGCCAATTATAATCCTTATATCACATAAACTAATATATATATTACCACCACTATTACTAATAGCCTTGTTATACAAAACATCTTTTATCTGCTAGCATTCTCTACATTGCTTTATTGATTAATCAGTTTCTATGTCTGACCGGTTAGCTCAGTTGATGGAGCGTTGGATTGAGTAAATAGTTTTCTTGATAACATTAACTGCTTTGTTCAATTCAATGTTAGTCACCATCCGGTTATAAAGTAACTTTAGAAGTTTGTGATATTTCCAATCCTAGCTGCCAAACTAAGTACAACGATTGCTTTGGGCGCAGATCGGTTAACTCTATGGCCCCGGACCTGAAGTGGTGATAACTATGTCATAATGTGTCTTATGCCTCAGTCACATTTGCTCTCCGGCGAGGCTGTGGTGGCCGTAGTCCCCCGTATTCGAGATATCTCTGCGGCGGCCGTAGATACGTTGCAGTGGCCTCAGGGTCACCCCAGGGCGTATCCTATATTTCAATTTTGGTCATTAATTTCTCATGACCACGACATAGAGAGGTTCCACGGCAACTATAGGTAGGGCGTTCGGCGTGCTTGCATTTGTCGTTCGGCTATCTTGCATCTGCCTTGATGTTTGGCTAAAAGTCCCTGACCTTCGCAAGGACACCGTATTGCGACCCTGTGTTATTACTTCAAAGTCTGTACGGCAGTCAACGTTTTCTGTCTGTACACGTAACCAAATAAAATGATGCCGTATGGCTAGCCTAACAGATGTGACTGCTATAGTATGTACCCGTGGAAATATTACGGTCGCCTCCGCCGAGCCTCCGCCGAGCCTCCGCCGAGCCTCCGCCGAGCCTCCGCCGAGCCTCCGCCGAGCCTCCGCCGTACCTCCGCCGAGCCTCCGCCGAGCCTCCGCCGTACCTCCGCCGAGCCTCCGCCGAGCCTCCGTCGAGCCTCCGCCGTGCCTCAGCCGAGCCTCCGCCGTGCCTCAGCCGAGCCTCCGCTGTAAATGTGACTGAGGCATAACCGATACTTCAAAGCTTATGGTGGCTCCATCCAAAATTGGATCAGCAATGTTGATCAATCAATTAGCCCGTATAATTTAATGCACACTATAATGTTCAATTTTGTTTTTGTTAGAAAATTTTGATCCTTCCACAAGCCACATGCGATACTGGCGTCCTCAGCAAAATGGCCCAATTGGTAAAAAAGCGGTTGCTTCTCCTAATTTTGCTGATATTTTTGGAAGGTGAAGTGATCGTTGTAGGTGGAGGTTCTTCAAAAGGAATGTCAGTAAATATGTTCAGGTCCATGCTGTTGATATGAATATGTTCATAACGCATGACCTGGTTCGATAGTCTAGCCATTTTACAAATACAACAACTTCCATTAACTTAAATGTGGTGCACCGATGCAGATTGGGTATTATGTCGGCATTCTTCATTTTCAGATTGGAAATGTATTTACGGGCTTGAGACAATGGCCCTGTCAGGGCTCAACAACAGCGACTTCAATTATGCAAAAATAATTGGATGAGAAAGATTGTGGGGGTTAAGCGGTTGGGATAGGAATAGGTTGGAGGATATACAGGAGAAGATTGGGATGAATAGGAGTCTTACAGAGAGGGTGATAAGGAGGCGCATGAGGTGGGCTGGACATGTTGTTCGTATGGATGAAGAACGACTCCCGAAAAAGGCGATGTCGCATGTGCAGGTTGGTAGGAGAGGTAGGGGGAGACCTCGTCTGAGATGGAATATATCACTCTTGTGCAGTGGAATAAGACCAATTCCCTTACAATTTAGTAATTCATCAATAATTTAATAATTAATAATTAATAATTTCTTGAGTTTAGTATCCAAAAATGAATAATAATAAAAATAAATTTGATTTATAAAGCACATTACAATGTAAACAAACAAAAGGCGCGTTGTACAATAAAATGGAAAATCTTATATACAACAGTATGGGTTTTCAAATTGTTTTTGAAGGTATTAGTATTTGTTATCGCGCGCAATTTGGAGGGCAGGCTGTTCCATGCCTTTGGGGATGCCACCGAAAATGCCCGTTCACCATAGATTTTTTTCCCCTAGACTTTATTGTACATAATAGAACTTGGGCAGCCGATCTCAGTGCCCTACGTGGCTTAATACTCATCAATGAGATCGCTGAAATAGACTGGGGCTATATACCATGCAGCGCTTTGAAAGTAAGAAGATCGATCTTGTACCAGATCTGTTGTTGGATGGGAAGCCAGTGCAAATTCACAGGAACAAGTCTCATGGATTCACGCTTCCCGCATTTAGTGACAAGTCGAGCTGCAGTATTCTGTACTCTTTGTAATTTAGGGATTCGATTGTCGGGAGTCCATAGAGCAACGCATTACACGAATCTAGACGGGACGGGGCGCATTATTGATGTCGTATTGAGATATCGTCAGTAATTATCTACTCATTCTTTATGCACTAAGATAGTAACGTAACCAAACACAATACCCCATCTGCCATGGTGCACTGCAATATATGTTATATTGGTTATTTATTACTTTAATGGCTTTACTTGGTATTTTGTTGTAGGGTTACTTTTCATATATATTTATTGTTTCAATTTTTATGTCCGCTTTCTGTTTTGAAATCCTCAATTGGCTTTTTGTTTCTGCGTTAGTGTTCAACCTTTCTTGTATATAGAAAAGTCTATTTATTATTTATATCTTGCATGCAAACTTATCCTTTTCCATTTTATTTGAACTATCAAATCTTTAGAGAAAAATAAAAATATAATATAATTTCTGCGTTTCGAAATCTACAGAAATGTGGTTTTCAAAGCGGTTTCGAAGCTGTATATAAATTAAAATGCAACTAATAGAATATCATTTCTGCTTTTTGAAAATCTACAATTGAAATGTGGTTTGGAAGCTGTTTGTATCAAGGCATAGATGCTTATTTCAATTCATATCAATAGTATACTTGTACTGTATGTTCTCATGACTGGTACCTAGGGCATAGAGAGCTAGACGCATTTAGTCGTGTCAATGCCATATGCGTTCCCTTCCACAGGCCCTAACGTTAGTCACTTCTGATTTAGAGCTTATGTATCTGAAGTTTCCTGGAATCGTTGAGTACTGTAGTCATTTTAATGGGGGTATGCTACACTAAATCATGCGCTTTATTGAAGCTAGTGATTCCTCAAACATGTACAAGTTTACGCGCCCTCAATAATGTGATGCACCACGGCATTCTTCATTTTGTGATAGGGGACCTTTGCTCAAAAATATATCCCATATGAATAAGTTAAGTAAGAGAGGATCAGCATGGACATAGTCCTAATAATGTGATCCTGAACCTTCATCACCCCTGAAGTGGACCTCCTAAGCCTGTCCACAGTCACAAAAGCATATATCAACACCATTCTTAAAGGGATTCTAAAGTTTGTTTATAATTGTTAGTTGATATTATAGAGCAGAAAATTATCTACAAAATGCTTCAAACTAGAGTAAAATCGGACATTCCGTTCTCA
>JAODAI010156638.1:0-10936 GCA_027575025.1 Scotoplanes globosa | reverse complement strand
TGGTGGAAGGCATTATTTAATTCATTTTAACAATAATTTAAAACAGGAAACAATCAATCATCATGTTTAACTATAATATTTCTAAGTTTATTCTTCTTCTAATTACTTAACTATTGCATATATTTATGTATCATTTCTTATCTGGATTTCATTTATATTTTCACAATAGTTTATATTATCAATGGTCACTAGCTTTGGTAACAGCCTATGACTCTTTTCTAGTGTCCTTCATACAGTATACAGTTACAGATTGATGTCATAATTATATACTATACAATTGTACCACTTTTTATTCATACATATGAGAAAATAAATTTGAATTTGAAAATCCCTGGCGTAATATAGGCCTTAAGTCCCAGTCACACCGGACCTACGACCATGCTAAGACCATGTTGCGATCGAAATATGCTCAAATCGTACAACTAGTCTTAGGCGATCGTACGACCGACCATGAAGGTTAAAGTGATCGCAAGAACAAAATCGGTCGCAGCAAGGTCTTTTGGTCATGCTCAAAACTTCTGACCTGCGATTTTAAATGGTAAGCGATCGTATATATGTATTACACGGTCGTACGACTAGTCCTATATGATCGTACGACTAGTCGCAGGTGAGTGTACGATTACTATACTAATCGTACGATCAATACTGGTAGTACGACAAGTCGTATCATCTGACGATTGGTGGTACGACTAGTCGCAGTACCGTACAATCGATGGTACCACCAATCGCAATAACTGGAGATCGGTCGTACGACCAATTTAGCCATCCAGGATAATTCGGCCCAGGTACTAGCTCATATATAGAGTAGTAGGCCGATATGGTGTTCGGTGCACTACCACATACAAAAATCGTCATGGCGGGTATATAACATCAGTGTCTTCGATTAAACTACAACTAGTGTTAGTCTAATTGCACATGGATCAACATCCATATTATCCACGTTATACAGTATTCAACAAGTGTCTTAAAAGTGATGTGTGTTTCTTGATCGCTAGATGAATACTAATACAGCTGAGTTAAGTTAAGTAATAAAGAATCAGTATACATGTCGTCATAATATGATCCTGTACCACCAATACACAGTGGACGTGCTAAATCTGTCCACGGTCAGAGAACATATGAAGACCATTGTTAAAGGCATTAACATCATTCCCGCAAACTAACGACTCAGGCAAACTATTCCATTCAACAATTACCACTCTCTGTGAAAAGAAAAACTTCCTAACATCTAACCTGGAATACTTCTTTCGCAGTTTGGAACTATGACCTCTGGTACTATAATGATATGACATCTTAAAGAAATCATCAAATCTCAACTAATCAAAACCATGAACCATTTTAAATACCTGGATAAGATCACCACGAACACGACGAAGTTCCAAAGGGTTAAGCTTTAGACAAGCCAACCGCTCTTAATGTGATAGGGAACTAAGAGAGCCAACCACCTTAGTAGCCCTTATTTGAACACGTTCAACTTGAGACCAAGCCTATCCTTATTAAAGAATGGATTCCATGTATGAATGGCATACTCAAAATGAGGCCTAATCATGTGTGTGTACAATCCAACAATAATATCCTTATGTAGGAACTTAAAATGACGTCTTATCAACCCTAAGATCCAATTTAATTTCTTTGCAGCAATGCTAAACTGTTTCGATGGTTTCAATGAAGAATCCAAATGAATACCCAGATCCTTTTCCATATGTACAACCTCTAAATCTCTACCATTAACATTATAACTATTCTTCATATCTGACTATCATCGTGCATAGCCTTACATTTATCGACATTGAAAAACGTGCCCCAATCCTCTGACCATTTAAAAATATTGTCAAGCTCAAACTGGAGACTAGTCGCATCCTGTTTAGAGAAAAGATCCATATAAACCTCTGCAAATTCTCTGCAAATTTATTAATGCCTGAAACACCAAAAACATCGTCTAAATCATTCATATAAACAACAAAAAATAATAGACCCAACACAGAACATTGCGGAACACCACTAGTGACACTCCTCTAGAAAGACGCATAACCACCTACAAATATACTCTATGTCTACGTCCGCACAACGAACCACGAATCCAATAAAGTAGAGAAACCCTGATACCCAAAACTTCTAATTTTAACAACAGTCGCTTAAGAGGTACTTTCTAAAATGATTTTCGCAAATCTAAAAACACAACATCAACTGTATTACCATCATCCACAGACCTATAGTAACATCCTCAAGAAATTCCAGAAGATTAATAAGACAAAATCTACTCTTTCAAAAATCATGCTGTGAATCCTTGAAGACACATGAACTTATCTTTATATCTATATCGAGACTAATAGTAAGCATATAATCGAGTTTGGTTGCGATCGATCGTACGACAGATCGCAGATTGCCACGAGTGGTGGTACGATCAGTCTTTAATATCCACCATTATTGGTACGACCGGTCTTTAGAAGCCACTCTGTAGAAGGGAAACCTGCTCGAGCCCCTGAAAGGGCTCCTTCAGGACTAGGCAACTACTAGAGTTCAGAATAAATAAGAAACTCATTCTACAATCCACGTTTAATGGAATTTCCTGGACGAGGAGATTAAGAAAGGTAGCAGATAAAGGCGGATTATTATTTCTCACCCCTGAAGGACATCATTCGTGTGGTCAGGTTCCTCAGTTGGAACATTTCGTTGGTTTTGGTGATGTTACTCTGCTGGAGGTCCATTTCTTTTTGAAGTGAGTCCAGACTCCTGGATAGTGCAGCATGATAGCGGTGGAGTTTCAAGAGTGCGGCGTATATGTTGACGTTGATGGCTTTGTTTGTGTCTCGTATCTCCCTGGTGGACTTGGTGTGTACATCGTGTTGTTTCTGCTTCATGGAGTTTATGTTGGGCCGTCGCTATCGTGGTGATGTGTTGCTTTATCTGGGGTCTGGTGAGATGACTGTTGAATCAGCACTGGTGGAGGTTTGTGGAGCTTCTTCTGAGAAATGTGGAAATTCGAACACCCCTTGAAGTTGGCTGGATGTGGCTGCTTGCAGTTAGCACACGAGGGCTTGTCCCGGGGGGTGGTACAGCTGCTAAGAGCGTGATGACTTCCACATCTGATGCAGGTCTTAGGTAACTTACATGATGCTGCGTAGTGGCGATTGGTTCTAGGCGGTAGTGGTTATATCCCAGGAATACACCACTCTTTAGGCATTCGATGCGTGGTCTGTCGCTGTTAAACTGCACCGTCATCTTACGGATCGGGATACGTTCAGTGGCGGTCTTACCATATAATCGTAGGGTGGATTTCACGTCATATCCGTTGGATTCCAGCTCAGTGGTGGCTTCTTCTTCGGTGATGGTAGTCTCCATATTACAAATGACGGCTTCATAAACGGTGGTCCTAATGGTAGGTGGTGTTGGTCTCCACGAAGTCGGGGTGATGCCGTTTACCGTGGCCCAATGTTCCAGTAGCTGACGGTGAATGGTTTCGTCGGTGGCTGCTATAAGTACCTCGTTGGCTCGAGTGACTCTGGTGTGGTCTATCTTAGCATCGGGGTATCTGGACTTCAGGAAAGCACGTAGTGCCAGCGGGTGTTGTGTTGTCCGGAATCCCTTTTATGACTACCGGGTAGCTTGCGTCATTCGGGCGGGTGTTGATCTTTTTATCCTGGATGGTGTCGGTTGAGAAGTCGGGCTCGTCACTTGAGAAAAGGCTTCTTTCCTCGCTGTCTCTTTCCCTCTTTTTTCCGTCTTGGCTTGGAGAGTTGCCATCCGTCTGTGCACTCACTATTACAGCAGCAAGTACACAGACCAGAAATATATACTCAAGTATGAGCGAAATTAGCTAATACAGCGAGTAGTAGTAATCACTAGCGAGCATGTAGCGTGCGTGTGATCAATGAAGCCACGATTGGTGGTACGACTAGTCTTGAATAGCCACGACTAGTCGTATGGCAGCATACGATTGGGCATACGATTGGGCATACGATGGATATTCTCGAATCATTGGTGATCGCACGACCGAGCGTACGATCAGCGTACGACTAGTCTTAAAGCAATCGCAAGCTAAGACCATGTTACGACCGATCGTAAGCATCACCGATCGATCTCATATCGACCAAATCGCAAGCGATCGTACGATCTATCGGTCATACGATCCGGTGTGACTGAGACTTTAGACATCAGGTACACACTATAAATGGGGGACCTACTATAGTGTTATAATCATCTGCACGGGGAACCGCATGCGATCAGACTTTCCACATACTTTTATATGACCGTTCTTACTGCCGTTTCGCTTAATAATCAACGTATTTGATTTCAAATATGGCGATATCTTCGAAACTTTTCCTAAATCAAGAAAACGGAATTGTTGACAATTCCGTTTTCTTGATTTAGGAAAAAAATCGAATATCGCTATTTAAACCCACACATAATGCAATGCTATGCAGTCAATCAATTGCATACCTGATTTGAAAGCGTTCTAAATCAACCAAAGTCCGTTTTTAACTGAAAAAACATTACAAAAAGTCGGCGGTATCCAGGAATTAAGCATGCTTTCCAAAAATGCTTTATTATGATACACTATTAAACTTCATTTGTTAACTAAACCACATTGTAATATGTCAATGTAGTCAAGACATAAATAAGAAAACAAAGCAACATTACAGTCGTTTTACATGACAAATATCACCCATTCCGTCTAGAAATGTTAATGAAAATAAATTTACTTGAAGGATGTGGATTGTTATTTGTATATTCTACGTGGGCAATTACTATATTAAAAAATGCAATGTGTTAATCGCTGGATTATTGATTGAACTTAAGTCGTGGGCACTGTTGCATTACTTTGCAAGATATTAAGGCATGTTGTGGATTATAGTGTATATAGTTATTAGTCCAATGTTACACAGATAATAATTATAATGGCACATCAAATCAGTTTTGGCGAAATGTGGCATTATAAATGTTCCACTGTGGAATTGCTAAGCTTTGGACTGGACGGTGTTTGGAGCGACGTTGTAAAATACGTCGTAAAAGTATTTAAATATAGCAGTAACCGACCACTGAATTTCAAGAGCACTCTAACATTGACCACAAAATATGATATTAATTTAGTACTAGGCCAACTGAATAAACACATTACCGTTGTATTATGTCAAATATCTGGAAATTGTAGCAGCATAATCATAATAATTGTCAGATTTAGTATCGGATACCATTTCATTTTGTTGGTAAATGTCCAGGAATTCCCGAGAATCGAGATACATATTAAGGTTATTTTTATTGAAAAATAAGTTGGTGTTTTTTGTAGGTCAAACTACCTCTCCCAAAAATAGCCGTATAATTGTGGAAAAACGGTTCAAAATTAATTCAAAATACACTATTATAGAACTAAATTGCCTGAATAATCTAACTACAATATAAAAAAATCCGAAAAGTGTGTATGTTTTTAATTAATATGGTGTCTTAAAATAGCCACTATGACTATGCAGTCAAAACCGCAATAGAAAGGTCAGAAGTCCCTGGTGGTCAGGGCTAACGATGGGATATGGTAAAGTTTCCAAAGCTCGAAATTGCTATGGATTTAAAACATTTTCTACTCAGGTATTCCATTACTGGACAACATAATACAATTGGAAGCACCATGCACGACATATCAACGGTACCGTAACGTATTGAATGATTGGATGTGTGTATTGTTATAATTGAGTTTATGTATAATCAGTATATATATTAATTTATAATATTCGTTATCTCACAATCACGCGGCATGTTGAACAATCTCATTTTGAGAGATATCAATGCTGCTCTAAAGAGTTTAATATAATGATATATCAAGTAACACTTTATTGAGAAAACAGGTTTAAAGATTCCTGGCATTTTACTAAATAATTTAAGAGTAATTATTTTTAATTTTAGAGTAAATTCTTATCATTTCAATGCCTTAGAAATAATCAAAAAAATGAAGAATTTCTTATTTTGGTAATTTATATTATATTTGTCATCCTATTTTGAGTATTTATGGATTTAAACGTTAGATCTACAAACTATATGCCTGGGTCCATGATTTTAATTTCAAAAATAGTAAAGAGGTCACACTTTCATCGATATAAGCCTATATAACTATTATATATGTACAGGCCCATATATATATACATATAATTATATTACGGAATACTAAGAAATTATATTTATGGACCATATATGCAGATATATATAGGTCTACGTGAAATTGTATATATCATTGTTGTTATAAAAGTAGGCGTACCGACGAGAATGTCGGAAGTGGACGGAAAATACAAATGAGTAAAAAATGGAAACATTACTTGTAGGCCCACCATGATCATATTCCAAATTAATTTCCAGTTACGACTAGAATAATTATATAACTAAAAATCTCTCAGAAATAAATCATAAAATATTCCGCAGGTTTGTGCATGTTTTCGAATATCGAAATAGCTACATTAAGATTTCATACGGTGAGGGTAAGATATATTTTATAATAATAATAATAATGGTTTGAAGAAGAAGAATTTCAATACATAAATACATATTTGTGTCGTAAAAGGTTTATATATACTATATCTCTCCATGATGTTCTGTTTCAGCTGTAATGTTAATGAAGTATTCCTTTCAGAATCCTGGATATTAATCCGGCCGGTTTCTGTTTCTGTCTGATACTGAATTGAACTTATAACTTGAGGATAGCGTTCAGTAGATTGATGTGCGCAAATCAAACACGAAATGATAAGATGGAGGCCTAGTTACAGCGCTCCAGCTGGCAGTGCTATCCTTTGCTGTTCTTTGAACAAAAGAGTCTCAAAATCATTATGGTTACATTGATACAGTTTGTAATTGTTTTAAGTATTTGTTTCCTGGTGGATCTGTTCCTATCTGGTAACTCACTCTTACCCATACACTGAAAAGGGCCACGAAGCCTACACAATCAATCAATTAATCAATCAAGTATCACCATTTTATGAAAAAATATGTAGTGTATATCACTTCTTAATACATTATGATCAATAGATTAATTGGTCTTCATGATCCTTTTAAACGCAAATGTTTTAGACTTATAAGCCACGTAATTGGTTGATTGATTACGTGTCCTTGTTATGTGAGCCATCGATGTCTTTGATATACCATCTAGAGCCACTGAAGCAACACAAAGCTGTTGATATATCATTTAAAGCTACTGAATCCATCAAAGCCTCCGATATACCAGTTAAAGCCACTGGAATATAACCATCACCCAAAAATATATAGGACCACGTATAAATACCTATAGAACATGTTTATATATAATTAGCGTTGACTTCGATTACACAAACTGTATTTATGTAAGCCCGCAATATACAACAATATACAATATGATCCTTGGTACAACCAAGGCATCGCCGAAAGAAAAGCAAGCACAGTAGGCTGCCAGATTCACACTTTTGAGTCAAACAAATTGCAACAGTTTGTTTTCTGCTGAATATTATTTATTGGGTTGGTCTTTATGACATATACAAAATGGGATACCAGTTTCAGCTCAAAAGTTACCTAATTTGCATATTTTCAAAATGGCCGTCATTTATTCATATAATGCCCATTATCTCTAAAACTGGTACAATAAATGCATTGTACTTCAATAGAAACATGACCCAGTGATGTAAAACAAATCAAACTCAAATTATCCCTCTAAATAGGTAGGCCAAAGGTCAAGGTTCATTATAGGTCAAATTATAGGTCAAATTACCTTTTCCTTACCGAAAAGTGCATTAATTAAGACATATATATATATATTTATTTGTATTTCAACATTTCATGTCAGGGTAACTTCTTTATCCATTGGCTAAACTTCCAGAAGGCCCTGTGACGTAACGAACGGACAAGTGGATAGAGTGGAAAACCGGAGTGCCCGGAGGAAAACCTCTAGTTGTAGACATGGCGATCCCATTTGCACGTCCGACAGGGAATCGAGCCCCGGTCGCAGTGGTGCAAGAGCATAGCGCTTACCACTACGCCACATCCTACTCCTTTATGTGTACGTTATATATCTACTTTATAGTAGGTCTATACCAAATTTAAACTTTGATACTAAACAAGAAACATGCAAACTGCATGGTGATTTCTTGTCTTTGATTTTTGTACCAAACAAATATCGACTCAATATTGATCGTATTCAAAAGCCAATATTTTCGCAATTAGCACCGCCCACTATTTAATATGGGATCGCCACCGAAAACAGATACGATTCTTCGTTGGGCTATAGAATATCATTTTGGCCAAATCTCCCAAAAAATTGCGAGGGATTCGCCTATACATTAATATGCGAGGTATCATCGCTAAATCAATAGGCTTCCTAATCGACCCGTAGAGCATCCCTGTACTAAATATCAACCCAATCCGACCTGAGCTATCGTTGTAACAAGTTATTTCTTGATATTTTCACATTAAGCCACTCATTACTTCACACGAATGCATCAAATGAGGGCCTGGGAGCGGTTCACACAAATGCATCAAATGAGGGCCTGGGAGCGGTCCTGTACCAACAGCAAGACGATAAACTCATAGTGATAGCTTAATATGGATCACATATCCTCTCCCCATCATCTACATTCCGAGAAGTTCGAGTTCTTAGCTCTAAAATGGGCCATATGTGATAAGTTCCGAGACTACTTATATTATGCCTCATTTGTCATGGTGACAACAACCCACTGATCTATCTTCTGACAATGTCAGTAAAGTTGAATGCAATAGGATACAGATGGGTGGCCGAGTTGGCGGATTTCAACTTCTGTATTAAATACCGTCCTGGGAAGCAGAACATTGACGCAGACGCGCTGTCCAGATTACCAATCAACTTGTCGCAATGCACGAAAGAAGTTTCGAAGGAGGAAGTTGTTGCTACCATGGAAGGGGTCACATCGCAATCGAGAGGCGCGTGCAACTGGATATCCGCCATTCAGATGGACCAGGAACAAGTAAATGACTACACGAGTAAGTGACTACACCTAGTATAAGAAGTAGTAATATTCTGAAAGTATACATATTCTTCATTCTAGAGAGCCAAAATAATTCTTCTTTTTTTCCATTTAATTATTTTTTAAAATATTTTTGGGTCATTTTTTCTCACAGTGGGACTCAATGTGTTTTACACATGGTTAGAGAGAAGCAATCAAGATTACATATCAAAGGACATAAAGTGGAATGGTTCCGTCAGTCTTCGAACCATCAATCTTTGGTATATACTAGACTATAGCTCTAACCATTGAGCCAAGACACCTCTAAAATTGGCTACTAATTGATTGATTACGTTTCCTGACCCTTAACAACGAGGTCACATGAGCCTTTGATATATCAGTTAGAGCCACTCAAATATATGCCACTGACAAGAACCCCATCAAGAGAGAAGAGATTGCACGTCTGCAGCGAGAGCATCCTCTTCTTTCTGTAATACTCTGGTACAAACAAAATGGTACCCTGCCCTCACGCAATGAGAGAAGAGGATTGCACAAGAAAGTAAAGATGATATTGAGGGAGTGGAAGAAGTTGTGGATTGACGGTGAAAGACAGCAATCAAACACCAGATGATACTTCCAACGGCATTGCAGAGGCTTAATTGTACTCCAGGAGATGCATTGTGGCATGGGACATCTTGGTACCGAGCAATTTTATTGGCCGTTCCTGCATGCAGATTTTGATCACTTCATCACCAAGGTTTGTTGTTGTGTCAAAGACAAACGGCCAAACAGAAAGACAAGAGTGCTCACCACTGACTAACATTATAACGACTGAGCCTTTTGAACTAGTTTTGATTGATTTTCTTCATCTTGAGGGAAGTGTTGGAGGTTATGAGTATATTTTGGTCATTATAGACCATTTCACCAGATTCACTCAAGCATATGAAACACAGAACAAGACTGGGAAAACTGTTGCAGATAAAATCTTCAACGACTATGTTCTACGGTTCGGGTTTCCAAGGAGAATACATCACGACCAAGGAGGTGAGTTTGAAAAGCAACTATTCAAACGTTTACAACAGCTCTCTTCTGTGGCCTCATCCAGAATAACTTCTGTAGATGTTACGGACTCTCGAGGATAATCAGAAGTCAAGGTGGAAGGATTCTTTGAACAAAGTCGTTCATGCTTACAACTGCACGAAAATCGAAAAGGCTCCTCGAAAGCAATTGTCCACCAAGGCGGCTCGAAAGAGTGCACCAGCCACCGGTGGAGTGAAGAAACATCATCGATACAGGCCCGGAACAGTCGCACTCCGAGAGATCCGCAGATACGCACATTCCAGCGTCTAGTACGTGAAACCGCGCCTAGTACACACCAAGCTTACATTGTAGCAACTATCGAGTACGTGAAATCGCGCCTAGTACACACCAAGCTTACATTGTAGCAACTATCGAGTGAAGAATAAGAATTATGACAGGGAGACGTTGATTTTGTTTCGTAAATGATCAATATAAAAGTTTATTTCTTATTTCCTCTCACTCGACTCATCAAACATAGGCCTATATTACATATCTCCAGCGAAGCTTCTTGTTACTGTTGGGATATAAGGCGGTTTGTTAGAAACGGTTCTAACTTATAATTATATAATGAACTGAATTTTGCTGGAGTCCAGTTCCAATTCATTCGCACTTCAGAACTGGGCAGTGCCTAGACTGTCAAAACAATTAAATATTATGCTAAAGGATAAGGTTTATCTATTGGTAAAAATGTAAGATTACACTCAGAGAAATGAAGGTTAGATGTTGAAATTAAATGCATTAAATTGATTGATCAGGTTTCTTAACTCTTTCCAATGTCATGGTATATGAACCACCCAGAGCTTTCATTATACAAATCAGAGCCACTGGAATAATAATAGCCTAAACTAACAGATAACTTACATGTGTGATCACAAAACTCATGGAGCACATTATTTTCCACGCTATCATGGAACACCTAGACGTGAAAAAAG